>JANHFX010018724.1:0-37225 GCA_027560015.1 Chloroceryle amazona | reverse complement strand
AATCACAGATGACTCATTGCAGTGCAATGAACTCATTCTCCTTTAAAGTGGATATGTCACACTGCCCTAGAATATTGTAAAGTATTGCCTTAAATAAGCAATTAAAAGGGAAAGTAAAGACTACTTAAAGACTACTGCTTGTTATTAAAGCTAATAGTTATTCTTCAAACATGTCATAATGTTAATGAATAAGTATGACAAACTTCTTACCAAATGTAATGCCAGAAAGAGAGAACTGAGAAATGCTCTACCATTCTTTGGTGAAGATGGTTTACTTTCAGCAACTAATTAATGATGTAAAGGCATTTATTAGTTGATATAAAGGCGCATGAAGTTTTCCCAAGTCTCCGTTGTCTCAGACAACGACTTCTTATTAACAAAAGACTAACTTGAGCTGCAAAAGTCTATGTACAATTTGGTGAATTTAATGAACCCACAAGATTATCTCAAATATTTTTAAATAACTGTATATGTCACCATGCTGATAATCAAGCCCAGATTCAGAAGGCAAGTGTTGAATCCTTGGTTTATATTCTGCTGCCCAATGAAGTTGAAAAATAATCAGGTTATTAAAAAACCCTTAGGGTTCTGTATGATGTGGGGATCCTACCTTTTTTTTCAGGCCAAATGCTAGTCTCAGGGATGGATCATGGAACCACAGAATTGCCATGCTTGAGAAGACAACAGTCACAAAGCACAATTTTAGTATATAAGTGGTAGTGCTAAAAAGAAACATCTCTTATAATATTCGGGTTATTTTTTTGTACACAGCTTTGAAATAACCCAAGGGAGATGAAGAACATGTTTGGATAAGGGGAACTGAATGTGGCTAGGATTATAAGGTAAACCACTGGCCTCCCAAAATAGAATTTGAAGCTGCAGTGCTCACTTCTATTTCTAAGCAGAGCTGCATGAATCATCCCAGGCTGAATTAGATACAGAGGAGTTTCTTTGTTACTTAACAACATTCCATGCAGCTGGAGCCAGCCCCTTACCTTCAGAAAACTTCCAAGCAGTTGCTGATGAACAAAAGGTTCTCAGACCTCAGCATGTTTTTATGGGAAAGTTGCAATTAAATGAGAATAGCCTAAGCTAAAGTAATTTCAAACCAGGAGACCTGAGGGGTGAGTATTTTGTTCAGAAATAAATTGATTTAAAGACTTGATTTAAAAGAAAACTTCCAGGGTTTCATATTTTTTATGAAATCTGATGATTCCTACGGATGCCAGCCAGCTGGATAGAATATGCAGACTAACTCCCAGTACTCTGGCTTTTTAACTAGAAATGTCATTTACCTGGATCTGTAGCAGCATTATTCATTCTCCCCCTCTCGGATACTCTTCTGCTTTACAGATCCATTTCAGCAAGAACCATTACCAGGTACTATTACTTCTGTCTCTCTAGAAAGCAACAAGAGTTTTCACTAGAAAGAATACATCCTCCTACTCAGTTATGAGATCTCTCCTCTACAGAGCTCTAGGAAGAGGTGGGGGTGTCACTGCCTTATGAGTGTTGCCTGGCAAGTGGTGAAAGCAGTTGTGTTAACAACACACCAAGCCACAGAAAACTCCAGGGGAAAAAGGTTAGCTTGCCTTCCACAAAGAGCAGCTGACAAATATAGCATTAGAGGACAGGATGTTAAAAGATATTAAAAAGCCTCATGTCCAGTGGTTTCAAAGGAAAGTAGCTACCTATACATTTCTGTATGGATCATGGGTCCAGCAAATCTAAGTTTAAGTGCAAAGCAAGATAGAAAGCATGATCCTGATCTCCTTGAGAGCTTGTTCCTTAAGATTAATTTCTTAGATTGTAAGCCTCCTAAGCTAAATTTTAAGTAACATTAAAAGCCCCTTAAGTTTAAATAATCAACCTGAATTTGTAAGCATAAACTTGAAAGGCCATAATAGCACACAGAGAATACATCTTTTGAAAAGCTAGATGGAAAGAAAGAACAAATAACAAGGTGTCATTGATGAGAAGGCTGACTGACATGCTGTGAGCAAATATATGTCCTCAGAAAGCTTCAGGACAATTTCCTACACTCAGAAAGCCTCTCCAAGGAAAAATCTCGTGTAGCTTTGTGCGTCCTTACCCTCTGAGAAATTTTACATCGTTTCCCCATGATGCCTGGGATACTATTGGCTTTATGTGTCATAGAAATCGCAGCCAGCAACACTTCATAGAGCTCAAAGGCATTTCTGGTTGGGATGTCAATGACACACAGATTTATAAAAGCCAGGCATGACAACTTTTTCCTTATTATAGCAATTGCTCCTACTACATCATTGGGAACTTGCCTCAGGTCTCTTTTGGAGGCCCTCAGTGTTGTGTCATCTCTTATCCTTAACACGATGAAATTCATTTTAAGTGTTAAACATAGCTCAGGATGTTTCTTTTCTGTAGAAATTGGAATTGTGCTTGTAATCTAACAGGTTTCTGCCCAGCTGCTGAACAGCAATCTCCCTCTGTGGAGTTTATATAGAGATTGTCTTATTACATCAGCATGCTGTTGAATGGAGCTATAATGTATAGTCTTGAAAATACTACTTCAGTTTAGGACACATTAAAACAGGTATCCCAGGATCTGAGTTTCACTTTCGGATCTACCACTTAGGATATTAACCCTTAACTTCAATTCCCTGTTGCTAAACAGTTACACACTCATTACTTCATGATTTTTGAAAGCTGTTGTGAGTTCTTTAGGTCACGTAACATACTGCAAAAGTGAAAAGAAAGGAATAATAATTGCTAGCAACTGAGAATTTGTGGTTATTTCTTTGACAGCCCCAACTAACTTTCACCAACAGAACCACATCTGAAAAGCAGACAACTATATTCTTCTCTTTTATATTATATATGTAAACACCAACTAAAATGTGGTTTTACATTAATTCCTCCTCAACCAGAATTAGCAACATGTTATCAGTGATTTTCAGGTCTTTATGGCACAGCCTAGAGCATCTCTAACGAGATTGATGAGTGCAGAATGTCTGCTCTGCTGGATTGGTTGTTAAATACATTTTTTCCAATTACCTTCTAAAATGTCCATTTCTCATGCAAATGAAACACAATGCTGGAAAATCCAAAGGGTGGCTTCTGGGAGTAGAAAGGAAGGGGAGCTGGGAAGTAAATCAGTCCCTCAGTACTGTACTTGCACTGCTTATTGTGCAGGATTGAGAAAGAAGCAGTAATTTAACAAAAGTCCTTCTTGACATAGCCCAGGCTCTCAACATAGCACAGACATTTAGACCATTAATGACAACTGGCAAATCCAGAAACCAGCACTATAGTGAAATGCACAGCAAGGAGGTTTCTTTGATAATCTCTGTCCTCTCTTCTCCATGTGACTTTCAAGGACTCTAGGCAAGCTGATGAAAAAAGGATGCCTAATGCATTTGTTACAAAGATGAAAATAAATTTGTTTTAATTTTGACAGGAGTTGGCATTTTTTGCCTTTTGAAGCTAAAAATTAGGTCACTCTGTCCTAAGAATCTAAATTATAGGAAACACTGAAAACTAATGTATTTGCAGTTTGCAATCTTCATTTTCAAAAAGTCTGCTTTTCCATTGCTTTATCCAGAATCCACTTCATGGAAGTAAAAGCCCTTTGAAAAGGCATTGCCTTTTCAGAGATAATTCATATAATTAAAAGCCCAAAGAACAGATTTTTTGAAGGGCACCTAGGTATCTTTTTTACTTTAATGGGAACCAGATACATAAAGTTCTTTGCAAATGCAGCTGCTGATTTTGACTTTGTGACTAGCAACAGAGTTTTTCTGGACCCACTAAAGCAGGACTGGTTTACATTTACATTGAGAATCTCATCTTCTAACTTAAGAATAATCTGCATTTTTTGACTTAAAGAACTTTTCTTGCCCTTTTCAATAGTTCCACTTGCTGCTAGCATGTATAGTACTGCATCATAACCAGAAAAAGCTGCTAAACCCAGGCTGGTGGTACTCAGCCTTGTCCCTGGGTGAGAATTATCACAACTCTCATTGCATGGTATAGCTTTCATAATGGAATTGAGACTGGTGTGGTAAGAGACATCATGCTTGAAGTAGCTGGAGAAGAGGCAGGGGAGTATATACCTTCCACTGCAAATGCAATTCCTTACAATATGTGGATATACAGTTTCATTACTGCAATAGGAACTTACACCCAGAATAATGTCAATATTACTCACTAGAGCCAGGGGATGACAACTAGTAGTGCTGACACGTCTCATTTTCTACTTTTGGCAGCATTAAGAACTCAGCACAGAAAAAATGTTGATGCATTTTATCCTCATTTTATATGTCCCAAGCTAGTGTAATTAATGTTCAATGTGTAGCAAAACCAACCACATGTTTTTCAGCTATACTGTGATCACAGGACTAGTGAGAACATAATGAGACACTGAAGCCACAAATCCAGATAAGGACCTAAAGCATTACTTATTTCCTTCTATCCCACTTGAAACATCATAAGTAAAATATTTTGCTATCCAGCAGACAGATTCAGAGAAATTAAAGTAGACCTGACTAAGAAAGGTGGCAGAGATTATCAGTCAGCTTTCAGTCAATATAAATAAAACCTTTGAAATAGATCTTAAGCCTGGGTCCAGAAGCCCTGCTTGCTTTTTCATAGAGTAACAGGGAGATGGATCCCTTTGCCAAGCTAGAAGTGTTAAGTACATAAACACTTAAGACTGGTGCATACAAGATGCAAGATCTATTACAACATCCCTAGGCATTAAATTACTTCCTACCTGCCATACTTGGAAAGATCAGCACTGGCTTAGGCGTCTTCTGAATCATGATGCTGAAGGATACCGTTGTCTTCCCCGAATATTCTTCTTCATATCTTCCTTTCTCAGATTCTACAGCATTATTTTCCTCCTTTTTCACCTCTAGCTTCTGTCCACAGTCAGTCACAGCACAAATCCTTAACCTCTTCCTGGTACAGGTACAGCTGCCATCTCTGTACGTCCAGAAAAATGTAAATTTCTTAACATTCCTACAGATAAGGAGAAGCATAAAAACTCAAAAAGCACTGCAACAATTGAGAAGAAAGAAATGTTTAAGCAGTGAGAAGGAAGACAGGACTCCTGGCCAAGACAATGGTAAGGGTAGAAAGTGAAAAGAGCTGTAGTATAACTGAAGCCTAGGAGGGAATACATGGTATTCTGAGATTTCCATACCAATAACCTATGGTTATCGAGGCACTTGAATGTTTCTCTGCTTTTTCAATGTTTGTTCCTTCTTACTATCTACATGGAACTAACATTTTTGTGCTTTAGGACTTATTTCATGAAAAACACAGTCAAATGTAACTAAAGTAATTCCTGCTTATTTGTTATGCATCTGCAGTGTCTGTAGCTTTTCCAAATGCATTGTCAATTCTTCACTCATTACTTATCATTTGAACCTTTCCTAGGAAATAGGCAAGAAAATGCATGCACTTGTATTCTAAATGGGCTTTAAAATCAATCAGGTGAAGTAGGTTAAAGAGAGACTAAGAATATCTGAAGGCATATTTCCCTGTCACGAGAAAGCAGTGTTACATTCACACACACTTTTGCTTTAAGGTAAGAGGTTAACAGCAAAACTGCCAATGTAGGTATTTGTTAAATCTTCATCACAATACTCTCTGCTGAAAGGGAGAGGCAGGTAGCTCATGTACCTTAAAAATGTGAAAATATCTTCCCCAAAATGTGATTCTCTCTGGAGTTAGGTATTTTAGATTAGCTAAATCTGAAATCTGCCTATACTGCCACATTTGTAGGTCTGTGCCTGGCATTATGTTCCAACACATTTATGTTGAGCAAGTACCATCTGACCACATAATAAGCCTAACTCAGCTGTATGGGAAAGAACTTACTACAGCTCCTAATTAACATGCTAGGAAGTGTTTCAACCCCATTCATTCTGTTGAGCACAGTACATTGGTTGTGGGTGACACATCAGCTGCATTTATTTTCTCAGTGCATTGCTACAACACATTAAGATTGTCACTCAATTTGTCTCCTCTCCAGAACAGCAGCAGAAAGTCAATAACTATGTATTTATCACCATTACATTTCCTCTCATCACCAGCATGACTGATTCCATTTGTATTTTTAATATGACCCAGGGACACAAGTAGTGATTGAGATAGAAAGAGGAAGCACTTTTGGTTTGTACACATAGAGGAAATAGAAGGTTGTCTCTAACAAACATACTCTATTTTAGGGACTGCAAATTCCTTCTACAGATATTTCTATTCAAAGTTTAGAGTTTAATTGATGTGACCATCATGATAAAGGTTTCACAAGTACTTCTACAGAGGATACAAGGGACCAACGTCAAACATTTGCATTCATCACAGGTACAGAGTATTTTAAACTTTATCCCAGCTGAAGATTCATAAAGACAACAAAAATTAAGTTATACAGGCTTCTAAATAATGTGCAATTTTTAACCTACTTAAGTTATATATTAATAACTTTCTAACATAAGATTTACTCTAAAATAATTGGAAATGGGGTCTCAATTCCAATAACATTTTACAGCCAAAGATTAATCACGGAACTCTATTCATACCATTCAGAAGTCTTTGCAAAAGGGCAAGCAAGGTGAAACTAATTAATTGGTACTGACTATGGAATGTAGGAAGACAGAAAAGGAGACAGAAACTACTCCTTTGCTTTCCTTTCAGTTTGAAAGCTCAACAGCAAATGCTTCATGTGATGAAACAAGCATGCAGGATATTTGAAGCATGTATTATTTATCATTCAAGCAAACTTTTGGCTTCCTTGATTTATTAGTATTGAGAAATATCTGCACTAAAGACTGAGATTCATCTGGTGGACACTCATGACTTTTTCCTCCAAACTCACATTGTAACAAGACTCTGAAGAAATGTATTTCACATTTTACAGGGACATACAAAGAATCTATTCCTAATTTCCTAAGGTTGCCTTTCTTGCTGACTAGAATTTTCACTCAAATTTCAGTAGCATTTCTAAGACCGATTCTGCTTTTGGTTTTACACCAAAACTCAACTTTTTTTTGTAAAAGGGAATTAATAACTTGCAGAAAGAAACAAAGGCAAACCATGAACGTTTACTTTGTTCACCTTTTCTTGCTGTGGTCTCACACGTGCAGCCTTCAGGGCATGTTCCTCCTTTCTATCAGGCTTTCAGGAGAGACAATTTGGGTGGTTTTTACTTTTCAGCTTATTGCCATTGAGAGATATTTAGGAGGTGAATCCTAAAGCTTTTCAATAAAAAAAAGATTAACTTGTAGGTTTAAAAGCAATAGGTGTAATAGGTTAGCAAATTTTCACTCAGACCAGGACAGCCCTTCTGAAAAAACCCTGAAGTTAAAGTGAATAAACATATGTAGTATACATTTATGGTATAGACCACAAGAAGCAGACAGAATTTCCTTAATCATAGTTTGCTGTGCACATGTAGCAGATCAAATCATATTTCTCTCACCCTTTTTTATCAGCAGCTATGATGTGTAATGCTGTGTGTGTTTGCTTTTGTTAATTCTGACTGTAGTCTGCCAGATTGTTCTGTTCCCCATATTAAAGACCTAATTAAAAGGCAAAAGATATTCCCAGTCTAAAACTCAGTGGACAGTAAATTCGAATTGAAAAAGGAAGGGCAGTACACGTTAATCAACCCTGAGACCTACTTCTGCATGGAAATAACAATATTGCACAAAAATGGGTTTAGGAACATTGATTTAAACAAAAATCAAATATCTTCTGAAGAAATTTCTGACTAATATTTTTCACCTTTAAGGGGAACCCTCATATAAATACTGGTTTCTTCATAAGAACAGTTTTCTGAGAAAAAATACACATCGTTTTGAGAAATACACATCCTATATCACAGAACGTGCAATTCCATTCCTATTTCTTGACCCACAACAAATGAAGAAAAGGTATATGCCATGCATACCCCAGAAACACCTGTAGAAAACAGGACTGGAAAACCATCAGAATTATTAATGAAAGATACAACAGCCCAAAACCAGTCACGAGCATGAAGAATGATACACAGTTCTTGCTTTGTGAAAGGGAAAAACCCTACCTTAAAAGCAGGCACTGTAGAGAAACTGTGTCAGTCCAGTAACAGTTCAAGTTCGAGTTTTTAAGAGCTGAAGAAAGCTAATTATAAATATAGAATCTGCCTGTTACTAATTGATTTATTTGGCTTTAGATAAGACTGACAACATATGCCCTAAACCTAAAAATAGTTAATCCAACAGCAGAATTGAAACAACTAGTAACAACATTTCCAGATGGAGAAGCACAGGAGACAAGTACCTGTTTGAAATTCAAAGCCATTTTCTCCTGCATCAGTGATGCCAATTACCTCACCTCCAAATATATGACAGGTCACATCACTTAATAAAGCATACTAGATTCAGACCTAAAACTCAAGCTTCTGCCACGTCTAAAGCTTTCGGATGGCCTCAAATCAAGTACATATACTAAGAAGAGGTGAAACACCCTCTGTTTCACTGTGCACGAGACATGCTAAAGGTCAGAGCACAGCTCTAGCTTTTGGCCGTGACCGTGGAATGATCACAACTGTTCAAAGCTACTTTTGATGCTTCTCTCATAGCTTTCATTATATGTAAATAATGATGGAAATGTAAGCGTCATATGGTAGGAGCTCTGAGATTTATGGAGGTTACACAGCTTCAGTGACAATATTTTTGTCACTAGCTTGGGATGCAGCAAGCTGCATGGTGTCAGGCTTTATCCTGAATGTCCTAGGTGAACTGAGAACAGTTCGCTCAGGATTTGGCTACAAGGTTTTTGCAAAGGTTTATCCAAGACAGCTTAAATCGAGGTCAATAAATTTTGCAATTTCTATCCTAGGGAAAGGTTAACGTGTAGATTAAGGATTTTCTTTCCAAATCAGGATAAATTTAAAGTTTATATGTGATGGATTTGAGGTACAAAATCATGTGAGCTCTGAATGACCAGAGAATGTAAAAAGACTACATTACAACTGGAAAAGACTGAGAGGTGGTGTTATTAAATGATGTAAATAGCTCAAAGTTTAGGTAAAAGGGAGAGAGAACAGCTCTTGAGCTAGCAAAAACAAATGAGCTTTGAAGGTGAAGCAAATAAATACAAACTGTTCCAAAGAAATGAAAGCTGTAAATCAGAGGAAAGTGTGAGATGTTACTTCCAATAGGTGCAGCAAGTTTATGAAACCCAGCTCTTTTAAAGATGGAGTGGTGTAGAGATTTATTAAAAAAGTTTGTGTTTATCACAGAATCACAGAACAGCCCAGGTTTGAAAAGGACCTCAAAAGATCATCTGGTCCAACATCTCATTAGAAAGGGAGCCTAGATGAGATAATCCAGCACCCTGTCGAATTGCATCTTGAAAACATCCAGTGATGGGCTCTCCCAGTTCCCTTGGAGGTTGTTCCAGTGATGATTGTTCTCACTTCAAAAAAAAAATATATTCTTTCTTATATCAAGATGAAACAGCACCAAATAACTTTATGACACCAAGGAACTCAATAAGTCAAGATCACAGTATATCAACAGCCAAAGCTGGGTCTCTCTTTCTCTCTCAAAAAAATGTCAATGTAAAATTAATTTCCCAAGCAAACTTTGGTTTTAAACTGAATTTCCTGCTGGGAAAGCCATTCTGATATGCCATTACCTATTTAAGATAGCTTCCAAACAGGCAGCCTTGAGCTTTCTGTCTCTAATCCTTATCAGTAAAACACAGCTAGGGAATCGTTCCTTCTGCTCCCCTAACCTTTTCACATGCCTTGTCATGGTGGATGAAGATATATTTTAGGTATCTAGTTCCTGGGGTGTTCAATCAGAGCTGTCAAAATACACCTGAAACCCTGGACTGTGGTTTTATAGCTGTCTCTTTCCTTGTATTCATATCATAGCCAGTACCATGAAACTAACTCTTCCGAGATTTCTGTTTTATAATGAATAAATGTGTTGGGATTCCTAGAAAAACACCTCTCTCCTACTTGAAATTAGAACCATCAGTACATTAGAAGAATATTCCAAAGAGCAGAAAGAAAGAAAGAATCTCTGTTTCCCAGTTGATATCACCAATTTCAAAGACCTCCTAGATGCAACACTGCTAACACAATCCCAGTGTCCGAGATCTTTTAGACCACAAATCTTGGGCAGAAACTGTGGCTACTGCTTTTAGAGAAACAATGTTGATTGCTTTAGCATCAATTCTTCCTGCTGCTCTCTGAATCTTCTGGCTTTGCATTCATCTGTTGCAGTTTCTTTACCTCAAATACTCTGCACAAACTCATAAGTGAGGAAGACTGAATTCTTGCAATATCCAGTAAGCTGTTGCTGATTTTGGTAAGTCACTTTAGTGGTTTTTCCCTGTAGATGTAGACATACTTGTGTATGTCTGATGTTTCTCTTAGAACAAGCTGCTTAGATAATGTCACAGCTACTAAAAATGTCAAGGACATACTTCTGTCTAAGTTGAAATTCTCTTCATTAAAATGAAATATTGGCTTATTTTTGATCAAAATGAATAATTGGCAGCCTCTGGGTAAAGCCCTCACTCTTTTAAGAAAGAAGCATGTTCCTCTTCCTGCCCAAAACATAGATCCCAACTACTGTGAAGGTGACTCTAATACTTCAAACTAATATTGTCTACCTCTGACTTCATGCTGGCAGGTTTCCATCTCCATAATAAAGTTCACTAGTCAAGGGCTTCTGAGCATCTCATTTTGAACTCTATATGGAGGGCTGACTTTGTTCCACTGTTAAAGAGAGGGGGGAAAAAAAAAAATATAATCCTACAATGTAGGACAATTCAATTTTACCTTTAACCTCAGGTGAAGGAATCTTCTGCAGCTTTCTCTCCATTCCCAGAGGAAAAAATGCTGTAAATTTGATTTTGAATCTCCTGACATCAGAATAAAGCAGAGCATTTTTGTTGTACTGAAGAGGATGGGGCACAAAAGCAATCTGACAAGCTATGCCAAACTGGCATATAGGATATGTGTCCCAGACTTGGAAAGAACACACACTTGATTTAAACAGAGCCCTGGAGACACAAACAGAAGTCATTCCTAAATGCCACACAAGCCAGTCTAGGACACTAATCACAGAGTGGTGACCCTGGTACCCTAGAGTTAGCCCATACTCACTGTCCTGCAGGCAAGTCTCAGGCTGAACTCTTTAGTGCCAGATAAACCAGAGGGCCCAGACACATCCTGTGCAATGCAGCAGCAAGCTGCTGAAAAATTCCCTCTGTGCCCTGAAGGACTGTGATTAGTGAAATCATGCTACAGCTTGCCACATATAGTCATCACACAGAGAGGTCCCATCCTTCTCAGAAAGGCTGTGAATGATCCCTTCCAGAGGGCATTTTAATGTCACTGATTCCTTCTAGAGGGCAATTAACATCCACCAGTGAGAAAGAGAAGTTTCTTGTGAAGAGCAGATAGCTACTCAGCTATTAGTGGATCAGCTATTAATTCTAGATGAATAACATCCAGTGGTGTGTGGGCTGCCCAGATATTTTCTAAACCTTTTGACTGACACTGGAGTGGATTTAGTCAATTTACTAGTGAGCAATTGAGTTGCACAGATGACATTTTTTCAGCCCTTGCTTGACTGCCTGTTTGCCTTCAAGACAGGGAGGTGGACGGTCATGGAACCTGTGCTTTATTTACAGTGTCCAGTAAAACAAAACCTTCCTCTGTGATTGTGAATGATAAACATTGACAAAACCAGAAAGGTAAGTCTCAGGTTGTGTTGCTGACTAACTACAGTTACAGCTACATAAAAACCAGAGTGTGTTCACATATAATTGCTTTCAAAGGTGGAGAATCACACAAAACCCCTCTGTTACCCCCTTTACAAAACCAATTGATTTTCAGACTTCAGTATTTCAAAAAGCACAAGCATCTTGTGAGAATAAACACTATCAACCCTGACACAACTTGACTTCACTGAGTAGCAGTATTGATAGTTTAGAACAAGGGGAAAATGAAAGAGCATTTAAATCAGGAAGGGCCCAGTGAGGCATGTAAGTGAGAGAAAACCTCTGCTGAATGTTCACTGCACCAGTAGCAGGAAAGGGCACTGAATGATTTACATGAATGAGAAAAGGCAACTTCGTAATTGCCAGAACAGGCTGGGGTAAAAAGCTGAAAATAAATTGTTAGAAAAGCACGGGAGTAAGCTCAGAAATTTCAAATGGCAAACTGAGGAAGCCCATGATTTCTAGGAAAGTGACAATTTAAGATGTTCATATGTTCTCTTTGAAAACAAAGTGTATGCAAGCAGTCGCAGTCTATGCTTAGGATCTGGGAATGCAGAAAGCTCAAACTCAAAACAGTGACAGAGCACATCAAGAAATTTCAGTCTGGGGAAAGTGAGCAATTGCTGAAAACCTAGCACATGATTAGCACCCTGTCTAACTTTCCAATCTTCAGAGTACAAGAAGTGTCCTGCCTGTCCATTCTCAGCCTAAAGGGCTCAGTTCTCACAGGTACCACTGGCAAGATACTTAGTAAGACCTTCACATTCCATAAACAGACATTTTAAAACACACCAGTGGTGAATGTACAGGAGTCCAATACTTCTTTCAAACCAGGTATGAAAGAACAAGTCATCAGAACCAGGCTTTTTAAAAGATACAGATTTGTTCATAAATGTCTGCTAAAATATAGCTACAAATGATTCTATCCAGCTTTCTGATTTCTGTGCTCTTCCCAAGATATGAGATAAGAAAGAAGTGCTTTAAGCTACCCTAGGATTTCACCTAGATTCCTGTGGATATCAGACTGAGAGAGGTTAAAGCCAGGTTCACATACTGCAGAGAAATGGGGTTGCTCAGGGGGGCTGTTTGGTTTTGCCACTGCTCTGCCTAGTCTCCAAAGTGCCTTAGTTCTTTAGCTAGGAATTTCCAAACCTGGTATGTGGCTGAAGTAGACTATTTTGTCCACTGATTTTTAGATGGTATGCTCCTGCACAGTAGGACCACCTGCAATCAGAATGAAATTTGGTAGGGTACAGTGATCCTGCTCACAGACCCCTTCTGTGACCAGGAATTGCTCCTTCCATCTCCACTCTCAGAACAGCTTGAATTCAATATGTCAGCAAAGGTTTGGCACATTTCCTATCATGTTCAGGTTTCCTGTTCATCCTCAGCCCCACAGACAAGGAGAAGTATTTTCACGAGTGCCTGAATGTGGAGTAGTCACAAAATTGTGTTACTGTACAAATACCACATATATTAATCATTGATTCTTTCTGATGAGCTGGTTTAGCACCGTGGAATGCCATTGGAAATGCCAGTTGCAAGTTAAAGAATGGGAAAAATAGATGTTAAGTAATTTAAACAGTTCAGAAATCTTGGGGTTTTTCTAAAACTACAAAAGAGGTCTGAAACTTTCACACTTAGCAATGAAAGTGACACCAAAAGAGGTTAGGGAAGTTACAGAACACTGCTGTTGTTATGTATACTTGCAGGACTTCATACCTTGAAGCTGTCCAATTGACCATGCATAATATTCACCTATATGCCAGTTCCTTGACTGTACTGTCCCTAGTTACAAATAATTCCTCTGAAGTGCAGTAATAACACACATATTGCTGATGCCAACAGATAATGCACCCTGATTAATGTGGAACATGAGATGCTACTTTTAAATTGCATGACCCACTTTTCTGGTTCCTACTGGGGGCTATTTATGGGTTTTAGAAATCGTTTTTAATGGGTTCATACAGATCTGGACATCACACATTTTACAGCATGCATTCTGGACTTCACAGGAAATTCTGGGGCTTATTGATTTGGAATGATGGAAAGCAAGCTTGTGTGGTTTTCATGGTTATAGGAGGTCCATAAGACACCGATATGATGATGATGATGTGAAAAAAGGGAAATGCAATTTTGGACTATATGAGATGAAGTATTTCCACTAGACATAAGCAACTTGTGTTCAAGATAGATTAACCTAGAGAAGAACAGATGCAGAAATGTATTTATAGGATACTCAAGAGAGTGTAGAGGTTTTTAACAGGAGGAAACCAGAAATGATTTGTCTGTCTATTGAAAGAACATCACCTCCAGCACCCATAGGTATAAATTGTGACTAAACACAGGCTCAAAACCAGAGACTGATGAACATTGGGTCTAAAAGACAATGATGGTAGGAGGTGTGAGAACGAAGATAGATGTTATCAAATACATATATATAAAAATAATATTTTTTTTTCCATTTAGGAGGTGATTTTATAATTTAGCTACAATAGCAAAGGACTTGACTCAGTCACAAAAGAGATCCCTTTCAGTTCTACAGCTATCATGTTATGGCAGAGCAGTTAGTTTAGACAGATACTGGCATTTTCACGTACATCAAACCTTCTAACTATGTGTACATGCAACATTTGAATGTAGAGAACAGAAGATGACAAAGAAAAAGAGACACTGCTGTTGACAGCATGGCCAGTGGTCATTCTCAGTGCAATTTGCAGTTATAAGCAACAAAACCTGCAAGAGGAGCACTCCTCCTGAGAGAGGCAAGCCCTTGCCACGGACACTGACTCTGCCAAAGACAGAATAAAGGGCTACGTGAACCATCAGTCCAACCCTGCAGGAATCTTATGCCCATAAGCAAGCATTTTGCAGACCTTTTTACAAAGAACTGCTGGGCAGATTCTACATTTACAGTGTATTGCAATGAAAAGATGGTGCAAAATCAGTAAAGAGTTGTTATGCTCAAAAAAGTACAAACAACTCTATAAAATCCTCAGTAAAACCAGGCTCCAGGGTTTTCAAATTAATGTCACAGTCCTGCAATGTGTGAAAGGTGAGATTCTTTATTTTTTACTCTGCCTTTCAAGTTCCTCCAAGACTGAAAGATTAAAAAGACAAAAGCAATCCCCACACCCAGTAGAACTGTTCATGCACAGTGAATCTAAGACTGCTTCCAATAAATCTTTTACCAGGTTAAAAGCTAGAAACAAAAAAGGAGGGATTTATTTGCTGGTAGCTGGCAGACTGACATGCAGCCAATCATACACCATTTGAGGAATCAGATCCCAAATTCTGAGAAAGACTCATCCTCTGTAGCCACTTGTCTCAAAAGCATCCTGTTATGAACCTATGCTGTAGCTATGGAAAAACATCAAGAGAAACAAAAAACAGGCACTCTGGCTCTGGTGTTACATACAAACCAGGAAACAAACACACTGAAAACCCTTTTATAACCCATAACCTCTACAGAACTACAGGTTCTTGGCTTCTACAAGAAGCTTTCTGTTTGGAAGCAAATCCACTTCATCGCCTAATAAAACTGAAAAGAAGTTGAAAAGCTAAGTGAATACTGAAGCACTTTCCTGAAGTTCTTATCTAAGAAGCAGCATTCACAGCTGGAAAGGTTTTATGTACAAAACTTTTGCTTGGGTACAGCTTTTTTTATAGCTAATGTATGTGTTCTGCTTCATACACTTCTCAGTAGGGATGTACATGGAGTAATGAATTTACACCTGTCCTGAGAAACCTGGCTTCTGAGACATGAACAAAGTTTTCTTTAAAGGAAGAAGAGAAAAACTAAAGAGACACGAAGAGTTGTTTTGGTATTTACTTTTCTACCTCTTTATCATTTGCTTGGAGTAGATTGTATTCATAAAAAATGGAGAAGACACACGGAAATGAATTTGCTTGTGCTGCTTACAATGCTTACATATCCTCATGCTGTCCTATTAGTGTATTATAGCTGGCATATAAACCCTAGGGGTCACAAGAGCCGATACCAAGCTCTGTAGGGACAATAAAATGCTTCCCAGATACCCTTGAAGACCCAAAAGAGATTGCTTACATTGTGAACAAGTTTGACAGCAGGGAGAAAACAGGCACAGTTAGTAGCTGGGAACCTGAGGTCTATGCTAATGACACGTCAAAAGTAGTGTAAAGTTTTCCTAGCAGGTGGTCAGGCAGTTGAGACATAAAAAAGAACTCTGATTTGAGTCTTCTCAGTCCTGTCTTAATGTCTCACGTAGAATTAATTTTCTGCAAGAAGAACTGTGCAGAATAGCATGACTTAAAGCCTTTTTGACACCTCTCTATACATCTGCACTTTATGCAAGAAATATTCCCTCTTTACATCCAGCCTCTTTATGTCACTATTATTCTGGCATTCTACCTGGCTCCTTAATTAATTGACTTCTAAATCTAGTTGTTAAAGCAAACAAGTCAAGTATGAAGGAATTAGAAGGGCACTTCTTTTTTTATTTGTCTATATAGAAACTTTCTAATCATTAGAACTTCTTCCAGCCCCTGGCCAAGCTTGCATTTCCAGTTTCTCTCTGTGCATCTCATGGGTTATTTAAAGATGCTACTTCAGGTCAAGTTTAAAATAAGGTGACTCTTTTAAAAGAAGCTGCAAATGGAGCTGCATGCTTTGATAAAGAACTGCAACCTTTTCCCTTCACCTCTGGCTTAAAGCTACAGATGTAGTTATTAATTGATCTCTTTCTCTGGCCTTTAATAAAGCTTGTCCCTGTTGTGTGCCTGGAACAATAGTTCTTAGAATAATTTCCAACTGCTTTTCACTCTGAACCATGATCGGATTAATTGCCAGTTGCTTAACATAATTTACTGGGGTTTATTTTTGTTTTACAACAATTAACTTCTACTTAGATAGATGCTAATAGATCACATAGCCTTGGAATCTTCTATTACATTGGATCTACCTAAATGAAATCCAGCTTCACTTCAGTGACGTGTGCCAGGTTTGATTATTTTGTATTGGGATTATAAACTTATCTTCCTTACATGCTTACAGTTGTTCTGGGAAACTTCTACCTAACGTTCAGTTTATGGCTGGGAACCCTGACCTTAGTAATGAGCCTCTTATACATTAAGATAAAATATGAGAAATTTAATCCATCAACATATTTATTTGCTACTTACATAAAAAAATCAAGATCATTGTTTATTTTTTTTGTTCCTGTAGTTACCTATTTGCTAAATGAAATACTTCTGTGTGCATATTGGTTAGAGTCATTTCAAACTTCCAAATGAAAATAGAAATATTATTGTGCATTCTTAGGATGATCCAATAAATTTCAATTTAAAATTGGGCAGTTGCTTTCTAGCTCTAAGACAGTCATCACTGTAAAAACCTAAATACTCTGAAGTCTTCAGTATTCCAGAGGAGGGAAATCAGCAATGAGAAATTCTGCCACTGGGTCTGGAATATAGCTGGGCAACCCAGCAGAGAAAAATGCAGGTCTCTCTGCACCGATTCCTCTGCTTTTGCCTGACTAAGCTGCTCTGAGTCATCTGAGCCCACAGCTCCACCAACACTCACCACCTGCAAGGACTTCATCACTGAAGAGCAGTCTCAAACTGAGCTTTGTTCCTTAGGTTTGTGGGGTTTCTAGATCTTCCTAGATCTAGGGCTTTCTAGATGTTCCCAGTCCTTAGAACCATGGGCAGAAAGCTCTTCTATGTTAGCCAAGGAGAAGAGCCCACACAGGAATGTCCCTTGCATCTTCCTGAGCCTGAGGACAGAGGTTTGTCTCCAAGGCAGGGAATGCTGGAGGAGCTGAAAAGAAACTGTGCTGCAACCAGAGAGGATGTGAACTGCCACTGATTTGTGGCAAAATAACGGAGAAATAAAGGCTAATGTTCTCTTTACCTCCACAAAACGCTCTCCCCAAGGTCTCAGTGTCTGACACAAGTCCAGGGTTGAGATTTACTTTGTATCTAGCAAGAATTTTGTGGACAGAAAGTAGCATATCCTGCTATTAGGAGTGAGTCTCCAGGGTGGCAGAATGGCTCTTCATAGCCCTTTATCCTCAGTTAGTCTGAAGTCTAGCCAAATCTTCCGAGGTTAACAGTAGATGGGAGCCCCTATCATGGGCCAGTAGCTACTGAACTAAGTGCTAAAAAAAAAAAAAGAAAAGAACAAATTGACCTATTCCCCACTGGCAATCAGAGCAATTCCAGTGCAAGGAAAATAACAGAAACTGTAGAAATGTCCAGTTAAAGCCACTGATTCACCAAAGCAATCATCCTCAGGAGCCTCAGAGACTACAGAAGAGAGGTACTAATACATTCAGATCCATTGTTTTCCCCCCTGTCTTCTGTATTTTGTAGGCTGGAAGCTTTGTGTGCAAATGATGAGAGCAAGAACAGCTGGCATGCTGCTGTATCCCTCCAGACAGCTGATATTCTCCTCATCTCCATGTGCAGAACTGGTAGTGCTTGCTGTGACACTTAAAGAGCACCACTATAAAGCAGGGTTCCTGTAGGGGAAAAGCAGAACAGACACAATATCTGTTATTACTAAGCATCCATAACTGAACTGGAAAAACATTTTGTTCGCTGTTATAAAACTCATTCAGTGTTGGTGGAGACATTGTGGATATTACACAAGATAATTTCTCTCAGCACTCAGGGAAAAAAAAAAAGAATTGAATGTTCAGCAGCTCGCCTCACGGAAAATTCTAACCACAAGTCTAAACAGAAAACTGCACAAAAAAGATGGTGAGAGTTCTCATATTAAAGGTTACATTAATACCTTAAGGTCAGCTATATGAGAGGTGTTACCCAAATCAAAATGACAGCTGTAATTGGTAAAACTGGGTGTACCTCACTGTGCATTCCCCAGAGATTTCTGCATGCCTAAGCTGGTCACCAACACTTTGTGGTCACCCCCCACTTTGCTGAGTCAGTCATCTGTTCTAAAACTGGAAATATCAGTGGATGGCATACTAACATGTATTTTTTTTATCCAACTCCAGGCCTTGATGACTTATTCTGGTCTGTATTTCTATTGCAGTTCCACATGAACACCAGGATAAGCTGGTATTGAAGCTACTGGCAATTAGAGGCTAAGCACTCATGTAGCATCAAGAATATTAGACATCCAAGAAGAGCAGAGTTAGTGGTCTTGTCCTGGTGGTAGTATGCTCTGTCTCTAGGACATCTCTGCAACCTTCAGGTAAAAGTCTATGCTTGTGGCATCCTTGCTCCTCATAATTCATCTATCTGTAAAGGAGACACAATGTTCATCTACTCCAATTATAACTCCATGTGCCATTTTCCTGGTATCCAAACCTGTTGCTACACAGCCACTAAAGAAATGGCCCTTCCAGGCACTTCTGCTTGAAGAAATCTGATATGACAGGAAAACAACACCAAGCAGATTTATGATTAAAACCAGCAGACATACCAAATATCCCTGGGCACCCTTTTTCCTCCCTTGAACACACAGAGCAACCTCACAGAGCACTGGAAATGCAGCTGAGCACGTGGGTGAAAATACCCCTGCACTTCAATGCTCTACTGAGCTGAGCCTTGACAAATGTCCACAGACACCCCATACGTGCCTCTCAAGTGTGTCTGTTCACTTGTAAGGATGCAGATGTAACAAAAGGCAAATCTGTCTTGTTCCACTGTGTCTCAGGTACTTCAGTGCCTCGGTTTTATTAAGGCTAAGAGCTTACTATTTACAGCTCTGTAACCTTTTACCTAAGCCACTGAGGCAGCATTTCCAGGGCCTCTGTGTCAATATTTTTCCCTTATTCTTGCCATCCTATTCTATTCTTATTGTTGCTCCCCCAGTCTTGCAATTGTTATGGCAGGTTTACATGTTCAAGTACCATTGGCACCACTGGCATGAGAATCCCTCCTCTCCTTGCTCTCCCCCTTTCATTTCCTTTTGTATTTTTTTTTTAATATATATTAGAAAAAAATCCAAAGCACAGTACACACAGAAGGAGTTAGGAGCCATTTAAATCCTCAACAACTATTATCCAATAATTTATGTGCACAGAAGCATAACAAACAAACAGCGTACAATAGTGGCACCTAATCACCATGCTCCAATCAGCACTAATAACATCCTAATTTCAAACAACCTGAGGGAGCTTGTGTTGGTCCTAATGAAAAATATATACATCATTAGGGGAAAGACATCAAAAACTCATCAGAATCATCTCTGCAGCCTGCTGCACTGGAGAGAACCCCTAGACTGCGATACTTGTCTGGGACCATGTCCCTCCTATTCCCAGCTGGATACTGGGGAGACTTTTCCCTTTTTTTTTTGGTTTTCTTCTTTCTCTTCTTTGTATTTATTTGTTCTCAAGAGTAACTTAATCAGAGAATCTATCAATTGTGGACCAACCTCACACATAAACCTTTTTTAGGTGAACCTGTCTCAACATCCTTCAGGTAACAGTCTCCTGGGCTACTCCCAGGTGTCACTGCTACAAGGAGAATAATCCGTATGCTCCTTGCTCTCCAGCAGCAGTGGTATCTGTACAAATGCAGGTAGGTATAAATTCATAGATATTTATTTATGCTTTGTGGCAAAAGAAAATCATAATACTCTTTTGGGGCACCCATCTATTCGAGTGTGCCAGCACTGATGTTTCAAAAAATCCTTCTTTGACCTACTTTGACTTTTCTAGCGTCCTCTTTTGTCCCTTCTAACTTTATCTCAAACTTGTAGAGTGGTTGACATCAGGTGGTTATGCAATACCTTTTTTTGTTTGCCCTGCTACTCTTGTGAAAGTGAGTACAATATGCCTTCATGTTCCCCACAGCCACATATCCCCCTCTCTGGCTTGAGAAAAGTAACGACCTTTACCCAGTTTACTTTCTACCTTCGAAGTTGTGGCTTGGCAGTGTTGCACAATGAAACACTGAACACGTATCTGAAAATTAGCTGCTTTCTCTTGCTTTAACATGCCTGAAAACAGCACATTCAAGCCCAGTATGTCAAATGCAAGTCCCAGATGATGTGATGACCACTGGAGCCAGTGGTCATCTTCTGTTAAAATTGCTCCTCCTAACAACAGAGCCTTGTTCTCCCAGAAATCCTCAAGGCTCCTTTGCAGTGAGCTTTGTGCTACAGGCTGGTTCACCTCTACTATGGGCTTAAGACAGAAGCAAGTGACAGCAGAAGGACAGCTTGAGTAGCTATTAGCTTCTCTCTGCCAGTCACCTATGTCCTGTTGACACTAGAGCCCAGAAATAAAGAGATAAAAAGATTCAAATCATGCACATATTCCACCCAGGTATGTGCCACCCGGTCTCCACTATGAATACAACTGCAGCAGGTCAACAGACTTAAGAAACCTAAGTCCAAGGCTCAGAACTGAACTGAAATCACAGTGAGAAGTGTCCTAATGTGTAGACAGTACCAAGAATAATGAGAAGTTTTTAGCAATCATATTTCTGACACTCATAGGAACAATCTACTATATGCAGCTGGAAAGGTTTATTACACCATCCTACCTACAAGCTTTTTTTTCCTTCAAAATGCTCTTTTAAAATAATTTAGATGTAAATGAAGCTGGCCTAAAAGTCTAGCAATACCTTGCCACTTCAATGCCATTGCAGTTCTGCTCTCTCAGCAAGAAAGAGCATTGCTTCCTCTGCTGCTCCAGGAAAAGATAAGGCAGTGGTCACATAAAGTTAACTGTTTGGTTAAATATGCAAAGGGGAATCGACTATCTACAAGGTCTTTCAGATAAAGACCAACTGAAAAATATCACAGAGGATAGGATTTCCACTTGAAAGTCTTGGCTTAATTTAGTAGATTCCAAAGTAGCCAATCATTTGTGAAGCATATGGGATTTTTTCAGGTTTTCCCTGTGGTTTCTCTGAATAAAACCAGAGTCCAGCCACCTGCTGCAGGTAAACGAGGTGTGCTTTACTTTAGATGTCTATAAAGGCAAGGCAATTCTAGGTTAGAATTCTGTAAGATCCCTCTCTGAGGGAAAGGACATATTGTAATGCATCCTTCTCTGCCCCCTGTATCACTTCATAAATCCTTCTCTGCAGGAAACTCTCTATTTCAGCCATCACATTCCAAAATCTCTCAACTGCTCTAAATTTTAACTCAATAGTGACATAACCAGTCTTCAGTATTCCTTTCCATAAAGCATGTTTTCTTACTCTCATATCCAAAAATAAGATTTCTAAATGACATGTCTCAACAAGGAAAGAAATAACATTATATATGTAACTGCATTTATACTATGAAAATAATGGAAAATATTTCTCTGCTTAGAGAGATGGAAACCCAAGCCAAGTAATAAGATACAGAAGGCAGTTTCATAGAGAAAGGACACCTCAAAATGCACACAATGCCTATTGTTTACCAACACATTAAAATGTGCTGCTATAGCATTACAAAAATTTAGGTATATGTCTACTATAGATTATATCCATTAATTCAAAGAAGCCACCCTTTAGCAAGACAGCAGATACAGACAAAACTGTCTTTTCAGGACCTTGGAATGTTCCAATTTTAAATCGACTTTAAATGGACACACAGAGGAGGAATCAAAGAAATTTCCTTGTTGAGGAGTGATGCACAAGAGACGGTACCTCTCTCCCTTCAGGCTGTTACCTCTGGCTCATTTCACCTCCATTGCAGTGCTCAGATTTTCCTGGGCACGTTGTTCTCTTTTGGGGGGCCACGTGACCGTTTGCACTTAGCAGGTACCAGAAAAAAATAATCCCTATGCTTCAGTCCAGAAGCTCCTTGTCTTAGGAGTGTTTCATTTCTTTTAGTCACAGTTTTAGTCAAAATGTGTCCACAACAGGAATGTAAATCTGCTGCCTGCTGACAGCAAAAGAAGCTGCGCTGCGAGACCCCGTTGCTGCCTGGCATGCAGTCACTGCAACTATTGGCAAAAAATCCTTGTTAGGTCTGCAGTTTCAAAGGACTTTCAGTGCCTTTATCTCTCGAACAACAACAATAAAAAACCCAACCAACCAAAGAACATTATAAAAAACCCCCATAAACAACATGTGACTATCTCATGGGATTCATTCTGAACCCAGTGAAATTAAATAGCAGTCAACAAAAAGGATTCCTGTTGCATCTTCTATGCTTTACATCACTACCTGGAGATTCCACAGACAGAGAGTTTAATCTTGGAATAACCTTCCAAAGCATCAGGGAGCCATCATCTTCATCATGAAGTAAAAAGCTAATTTTTGAAACTTTGCTCCAGTGGAATGTTCAGATTGAGGCCATTTATAGTATGAATTTTCTTGACCCATCTGCTTGCTATATGAAATAAACTCACTAAGGCGTGGGCAGGAATAGTACCATGAAACCAAGATTACCTGTGTAAATCATGGAGATGCTTTGTGTCTCTCTGTAGGACTGTCTTCCTTCAGCAAAACAGCTTTAGAAGTGTTCATAGGAAAAGAATTAATAGAATGAAATATGAGAGGGTTTACAACAGAACTCTCACCTAGAATGACCTCATAAGGATGAACACACGTAATGTGTGCCTGGATGAAAAGCTAGAGATAGGAATTCAGTTCTCTCATAGATGTCCTTTCTTTTTAATCAATTTACTAATGTGGCACTTTCAGGTTTTCTATTGAAAAGGAAGAAAAAACAAACAAACAAACCAAAAACCACACACACCAAAATCAAAGGAGAATTACTACTAAATACCTCAAGATAAAATACCCATTCTGGCAATTGGTTCCCCTAGAGATATCAAGAGATGTCCCCTCTCATGGCTTGCAAAAGTACTCTGGGATATACACATTTGTATTCACAGTGTTCCAGTTAGAAGTTTTTAATACAGACAAATTCTCATTTAGATTAGAAAACCATGAGAAAGTTACTTTACCCTTCCTCTGAAGGCTTATCTGAAGAGTTATGGCCAAAAGGTGCCTTTGTTAGTAGAATTCTCTAGAGAAAACCATTCACTTCTCAAATTTATCCTTTTTAAGTACTGAACAAAGTTGTACATGCATGTAATATCCTTCTATTTTCATTTAATTGACTGCTCTATTTGCATAGATATGTCCATGCTATGTGCTTTCCATCTTTTTACTACTTATCACTGAGTCATTTTTCTTCATATTAAACACAAACCAGGAAAAAATGTTAGAAATTTTTTCACAGTTTTCACGAAGGCATCAGGAAACGTTATTGAATAATTATGATTTAGTTAATCGGGGATTTAATGAGTAATATTCATTAGTGTTTCTGTTACCTCTTCAAATATATTTAAATTAGGAGCCTCCTCACCACAGTACAATGCTGAATTTCACTGTATTTATTCTGGGCTATAATAACTGTAATTATCATTATCAGACAGATCTCACAGATTTCACATGGATTTAGGCACAAGATTAAAGCTTTCCTGAGGGGGATGGAATTATTTGTGCAAAAATACATTACCCTTTTGTGCTCGTGGCTTAGTTTCCTGATCCCACTTGTGCAAAAATACTTTCTTCTTTTGTGCTTACAGATTAATTTCCTGATCCCACAGATGAAAAGATCTATATGTCACTGTCACTGTTGAAACTATTGGCATAGTTATAATTTAACAGCAATTTAAGATTTATTGATGGGGAAGAGGTAGATCAAAAGGTTGACCTTCAGCAGCACTTAATCATTAACTGATTTAAAATTAGCAAGGTGATTCAGGCAAATATGTTATAATCCAAATAGCACCTAAATTACAGATTTGATAATGATAAGATTGACACTAATTTACTACAAGGCATCCTAAATCAATATATATGTATTGATGTGCATGGGTATAACCACAAAACATATAAACACAGAGTTATTTGGATCCAGTGGGACATATATCCAGCCACATGTGGGAGAATAAATGCATATACTCATAGACAGATGACTAGAGAGTTGGATGAGAGACTAGCCAGTAGTTAAAATTTCCTCCTTCTCAAGTTTAGAGCAAATACTCAGCAAATTCTCAACAGACAATAATTGGGTCTTAAGAAGTCTAAGTTCATCCTGACCTTTTTGTGCAGCTTGTGCCTGAGAGACATCTCACTCAGGGGAGATACTGGACACAGCCCACATAGGGAGGCTATGGTCTAAATTTCCTGATCCTCTACGGAAAAATACACCAAAAACCAAGGGTGGATTCAGTGTAGCAGCAACATAGAAACTACTTAAGCCTCTCAGAAGCATCTTACCTGCCACATAGCACGAAACAATTTGATGAGAGATGGTAAGAGCCAACACTGATTTTTAATAACATGTTGTGATTCATTGGGCTACAGAAGATGTAAAGTACATTGCCCAGACAGTCAATAAGTAGAGCTAGACAAAGTACAGCACAAAGCTAATTTATAAATAGAATTTTAAGCAATCACTGTTTATCATTTTGCCAGCCACAGACTCTAATGTCTTTGGGGCCTGTCTGGAACAACTCGAGGGATCAATCAACAGCTCTCCATTAAAAGTTATTTGCCTTTTATTAATAAGTAAAATTTACATAGATGATTCACAAGTCACAGAGAAACAGTAAATATCAGAAATTAGGTCCTGTCCTTGCCTCATGCCAGATCTTCCCAAATAACAGACTTGTTCTTCCTTGTCCTCATCTGCTTCCTGTTTGTTTGTGGTTTTTTAAGGCTATATCTTCTGTGCCTGTCCTCCAAACAAACATAAACTAAGCCAATCAGGAAACCCTAGTGACAAAAAACTCGGATCCATCAAAATATGAGTCAGTTCCATCTCTAAGTCAACAAAGAGATTGTCCTTGATTTCCATAAAATGTTCAATTAGTCCAAGAAACAGCTGTTACTATTCTGGTACTTCCTCTGCATGCTTACAGTTGTAGAGCAGTTAGATGCTGCCTTTCCTCACCAGTTGTCCGTGCACATGCCAAATTTGGGTAGTTGTTAGTGCAAAAAAATCAGTGGTTCATTTGCAAAGTCAGTAGCAAGCCTGAAATCAAAATAAATTGAATTACACATATTTCTATTGACTGGAACATAGAAAGGAAAAGCCTAACTGAAAATTCTTCCTGGGATCAAAAAAAAAAAACCCCAAAAATCTCCAATAATAGACATGAAAATACCCCTTCCACAATAAACAACCCAACAAAAGTTTACTGGGTTGCAAAGTATGTAATTCATTGAACTGGAAAAACAAAAGATTACGAATGTTACCCAGCAGTGTACTGCAGATGTAGACAGATGTTTCTGCTCAAACTCCTCCTTAGTTCACTGACAATAATTAAAACTGCTACAGAGAAATGGAAGCGATGTCTGTAGGTAGAACCTCTCTCCTGATACAAGAAGCAGCATCACCTCAATGAGCTTGTTGCAATGCTAGCCATAGAGGGAAATAGCAACATAGGACACCCAGTAAAATTGGGTCCTTTGGTTCTTTTTGGGTTTAGTAACCTAAACTCTCAGGGGAGTGTAATGTGCAGCTGATCCTTGTCCGTTGTAGGTTAAAGCACCGAATTACTGACACTGAACTTTAGATCAAAGCGTGGCTGCTGGCATGGAGACCTGTTTCCTTGGAGATTAAGGGTATCAAAAGATATCACAGAGCTTCAGAAAGCCTTGCAGAACACATAAGGACAGATGTATTTTACCATGAACGAGGAATAGTTTATCCATACCCTGCTTTTGGACTATACTATCTCTAGAGGTCCCTCCCAACTGCAGGATCCTGTGATATCTAATGGATAAAGGAAAAAAAACCCAAAACACACACAAGAAAAACAAACCACCCCTACCACTCTTAGAAAAAATAAAACTAAACCACTTCCTTTCTCCTCCCATGTAATTAAAAAACACTCATTAGCCTCATAGCATGTAGCCATGTCCCAGGCTGGAAAAGCATTCATGTCCCTTTGTCCAGGAAAAAAGCCAGGACACATTCAAGCAGGTCCAGTGAAGAGATGTGTCAGAGGCTGGTTTCCTTTCCTCACGGACAGGTTATTGTGCAGCCAGGCTGAGGAATGAGGAGTATGAGTTCAGGAGGAAAATAAAAGTATGCTAAAGCAGTAATAGCTTAATAGCAAGAGCAATAGAGGAAAATCAGGTCCCAAACACAGGGACAGAGATATTGATAATCTGCTAAATGTCCATTTCAGATTTCAGCACTGCATTTTGTCACTTCTGCCCCCAAAACTACATCATTTAAGCACTTGAACAGGAATACTGCAGAAAAAAAATAAAAAAAACCAAATAAAAATCTTTCCATTTGCCTACACAATTCATGGAGTTTTCTCCAGAATTATTCATCATAATTTGACCTGGTCAGATAACACAATCAATCACTAATATCAATTGCTGTTTGGAAACCTCAAGATGCTGCATATTCACAATTGGCAATCTTTCTTCTAATGTCTTGGCACAGCATTACTGTGTCCTGTGCTTTTCCAGGAGAGAGATGGTTCACCTTGTGACTCTTCACAAACATACAAGGTTTCAGTGCTATTTTTGCAAGAGTCCATATGATATACACCCATATTCCTGCAATTTCCCTCTCTGAAAATTATTTCTCTGTAGTCTTTTTAGAGGTTTCAGCCCTTGTTCTAAAAGGTTGACACAACAGTTGTACCCCTCAGAAGAACACAAAATGTCAGCTCATGGGTAGTAGTGCCTTTGTCTAATGTTCTACCTTCCTTCTACGTGAAGGATGCAATGCAAAGACAACACGTTTTTATTGGAACCAAGAGGATCTCCCAAGAAACTCACAGATAAACTGAATTCTTCAACAAGTCATTAGCCCAAAGCTACATGCAGCTTAGGTAGAGTGGCTACAAGTGGGTTTGGAAAAGGAAAGAAATTATGCAAGCAGGTTGATGAGGGGTTTAAAACTACTTTGCTTCACATGGCAGGTACCAGCACAGCCCATTTCTAGTGTATCTGTGCCTAGAATATGCTATGTTCTAGGCAGGTTACCTGTTAAACAGTGTGGGCACATTTCATTGGTAAGGAAAATAGGGATATTACAAGCTGTAATTCAAATCAGACAGGTTTGAAATGATGACTAGGTAACAAAAAAGACCGATAGAAGAAAGGCTTAGAAATAACACACTCTATTCATAGTCAGCAAACTAAGTACTTGGCTCCTTGTCCCTCTCTCTACCAGGATTTCTCACACAGGAGGTACTGGAAATCAGAGAGATGTTCCATTTTGGCAAATTTCATTTGTAGAATGACACTGTAATAGGTCTGCTGCCATCTGTGATTCAGAGAAACTCTGGAGACACTCCCAAATAACTGAGTCAGTCTCTTGCAGTGTCAGCTCTCGTGAACACCCAGGGGGAACTAAGCTATCCTTGCATGTCCAGCCTCTCCTTTGCTTTTTGAAGCAGAACAGTTAAGCAGAGCTGACCTAACCATCTTGTTCAGAAAACACTAATGAAAGAGTACATTAGCAATCAAAATACTGTGAAAAGAAATCCTGTGGAGAAATTTCTATGATCTTCCAGCAATTATCCACAAATCCTGCTATCTACAGAAAATAAATTACTTAATAAGCTTCTGTTTTGAAAAGGCAGCTATTGGGTCATGTTGTCACTGTAGCAGATAACAGAGCTGCTGTGCCTGCAGGCAACACCATTAGAGCACAGTGAGAAGAGAAGATAGCAAAGTTACTGCTAATAAACAACGGGTTTTGAACAGGAGTCTGGGCGTTGAGGCAAAATTCTGCTTCTACTTTCATGAAGGTGCTGATGGGTTTTGAAATCGAGTGTTGACATGAATAGAGCAGATCAAATGTGCACAGGGAAATGATCCCAGCGCTTGCTTGCTTAGAAGACTTGAGTTACACAGAGCATAAGACAGAATTTGTCTTTCCTTCTGCCTTTTCTGTGGCACGCTGCTGACATGCACAGCTCAGAGGTGCTCAGCTCCTTCCTTTCACCTGTGTATACTGCCAGCAACACACATGCTTTGAAAACTGTTCTTTTTAAACCTGTCACTTTATGCTTGGCCTTCCAAACACCACTTTCTCAGACTGCATCTACTCGAAGCCTCCTTTCCGAGCCCTTTCCAGTTTCCCACTATACAGCTGAATTTCTCAGCCCTTGTGTTTATTTCTCAGGCAAGCATATTGCAGAGTGCTGCTGTGTCTTTACTGCTTCCTTCAGCAGGACATGCAGATAACCTCTTGGCTTTTCTCTAGACCAGTATTCTGCTGTCTGGGTTCCCAGAATAATTTAGAGAACCCACACACTGACTTAACACTTCACAGAAAAAAAGTTTCCCCTCCCTAAACTTCACTGAGGACTCCAGTAACTCAAACGTGTGCCACATTCTTCCTTCCAGACAATCCTTAACATTCCTCTCCAAATTTTCATGGTATCATAGAATGGCTTGAGTTGGAAGGGACCCTACAGCTCATCTGGTTCCAATCCCCCTGCCATGGCCAGGGACACCTCCCACTAGAGCAGGTTGCTCAGAGCCTCACCCAACCTGATCTTAAACACTTCCAGTCCACAACTTCTCTAGCTAACCCACCCTCATCTTCCTAGTGCCTAATCTAAATCTACCCTGCTCTAGTTTCAAAGCATTGCCCCTCATCCTATCACCGCATGCCCTTACAAAAATTCCATCTCCAGCTTTCCTGTAGCCCCCCCTCAGATGTTAGAAGACCACTATAAGGTCTCCCCCAAGCCTTCTCCTCTCCAGGCTGAAGAGACCCAACTATCTCAGCCTATCCTCCTAAGAGAGGTGCTCCAGCCCTCTGATCATCTTCTCAGCCCTCCTCTGGACCCTCTCCAACAGATCCATGTCCTTCATTTTTCAGCTTTTCATGCAAACCAGAATGTCTGGACACAGCACCCCCAAGTCCTTCTCTGCAGGGCTGGTCTCTATCCACTCGTCACTCAGCCTGTATTGGGATTTGTCACCCAGCCTGTGTTTGGGATTGCCCTGCCCCAGGGTGCAGGACCTTGCACAGTGTTTGCAAATGGAAAACATTGGTTGGGATATAAGCACAGTATTGTCAGGTGAGGATGTGGGGTCTCTGCCGATGCCCTTTCTCAGAAAACCTGCTCCCTTTTGTCATTTTGATCCTAAACTGTCACTGGATGGCACTAAATATGCTTGAATTTATGGGCGAGTGTTAAAAAAGAACAAACAACATCATATCAAGTCTATTCTCATCTGGAAGGTATGAATGCCATCCATTACCTCCTAAAAGCAATTAATCTGCAAGCAGCCATTACTGATAAACTACTCATTAATGACTTGACCAGATTCTTTTGAAGGTTGTTCTTGGGTTTTATTTTGCTTTTTTTCTTTTGGGTTGGGGTTTTTTTGGTGGTTTGGTGTTGGGTTCTGTGTTGGTTTTTTGTTGTTTGTTTGTGGGGGGAGGAGGGAGTGGTTGTATTTACTGATTATGTTCTCCTACATTAATTTAGACAATTACTTTCATTCTGTGTGCACCAAGCTGGCCATCATCACACAGATAGTCACAAATACTCAGGAAGATAGACATCTCCTCTGGTGAATGAAGACAGACATCTCCTCTGGTGAATGAAGATCAACTTCCCCAGGCAAGTAGCAAGCACATGAGTCTAATTTGACTGGGATCTGCAAAACCTCATCTCCTCCCTTTAACTATATTAAGATCCTAGGGAGATTAGGCTTCCTAAGATAAAATACCTTCATAGACAGCTTATGTGCAATTGCCATTTGAAAAAAAATAATTTTCTATATAAATCAGCTCTGCTAGACCTTTGATCTTTTCCTGTTGTTCCACAGGCTCCAGCTGTACCTAAAACCCTCTTCATTGCCAGGCAACAAAGGTGGTACTGCCTGTGTCAGTCTACGATAGGGCAATTCAGTATTTACACCTCAGATTTGTCACTGCTTTTCCCTTTTACTTGTATTCCTTACTGAAATATCAGGCATTATGAATTGGAGTTTTCAATAGCTGGCTTCCAGGTACTGCTATTTCACTGGGTGTCCTGATATTTTTCAGTGGCTACATTTTCTAAGAAGTACCTACCTCCATTTGCCACTTCTATTTCTGTACAAGACTTCACATAATTACTTGGACTTGCCTGGTGTTTTTAAATTAAGATATATGTGTATTAACTCTTAAAGGAAAAGACAAATTAGCATATCTAAAAACCAATTACCTCAAAGTACTTCACATGCAAAGTCTCTCTGATAGCTTATATCCCAGTAACATTTTTCAGTATTCTGATCTAGATTTGTTTACTGAGTTTCAAATACCTGCTTATTTGTGTTTTGTGTCATTTGCTGGTTCATTTGTTTATTTTCTTTCCCAGCCCAAAGCATCTTTGGTGTAAGTTACATCTATTGAAGGCCCCCTCGATTTGCTACTCCACTATGTCAGCCTGTTCTGTGCCATTAAAGGATGTTTGTGTGTTCTGGTTTTCCAATGACAGTTCTAGGGAGTAACTGTCAAAATAATTTGATTGCTTTAACTAATTAAGAAGGTGAATAATGGCAATTCAACTGCATTACTCCTTACTCTGTTATGGATGGATGATCCCCAATAAAAAGTGGTCATCTGTACAAAGTACAGTTCAGGTTCCTCTTTTAGAAATGCAAATAAAATGGAAAAAAAAATGTGTTAATTTGTATAGCACTGAGACAGTCTAGCAGCTCCTTAGCAACCCCTTTCCTAGAGTGCAGGGAAAAGTACCTCTTTAGCATGAATCTGTATGAAGGATCAAATTAGTCTTTAGCTGGCTGCAACATCCTGGAGCCAAAAATCTGCCTGAGGTACGTACCATATTTTCCAAAAGCAGCAGCTTAAATGCATCATTATAATATCCAGGACTGCTTATCATTTTTATCAGATATTTATGGCCTATTTTATAGAGGAGGTTAAATTAATTGACTTCATGATCACTTTTGGTGTTATAAGTAAAAAAAAAAAAAACCTGTGTTAATAAACTAGCTTACAAAAAAGACAGTTACTGTCTTCCCAAGAAGGATAGCTAATGACATAAAATCAAGAAAAAGATAGGCTGCCTTATAGTGGGAGTTGGTTTAAGTTATACTGATGACAAATAATCCATAATCAGAAGACACAGATATATACAGAAACAATTCTTCATTCAATATGAAGCAAATGTGTTGCACTTACTCTAAGGATCAGAAAACATTTTCCTGGGGAACTAACAAGTTTAATTTGAGACTAACATTATTCTTGTGTTCTGCGTGATTATCTGAAGTATGTTCATGCAACAGTGAGGCTTTCAAACCCTTAAGTCCTTTGTGCACTGTTAATTACTCCACACTTCTTCCTCTTCTGCCAGAAAATTATTACATTAACTTTTACTTCTGTATTAACTTATTATTTATATTAGCTCAGTATCCTGTACAGATTCTGTATAAAGCCAGTAAAAACTGTGGCAGTTTTAAACCCGGAGTGTAAAAATGGATATAAAGTTGGCCATCTCCATCTGTCCATCTTAATCTCATGGTTGAGTCAGAGACTGATATACATCATTACTTTCCCTTTATAGCTCATAATCATTCAGGATCAGGCAAAAATAACCATTTCCAGACTTCATTATAAAAGCTCTTCAATGAGTTCTGATCCTGTGAGGACACCTAGTGAGCAAATTCATACAGAAACATAGAATTGTTCATACAGAAACATAAGAATTGTTCCTGTAACCTGCACTATGAACATTCTCATCAAGCCTTCTGTTGCAAACAGATATTGATATTTGTGTCTGTATTCCAGCAGCCTCTAAAGCCAGGCAGTAGTTTCAATAGGCTCCCTATATGCTTTTCTAGAGGCATACAGAAGAGAGAAATCTATATCCCTACAGGTTACATTATAAGGGAAAATTAGCTCCCACATTTTCACAAGCACTTCTATAGTCTCTGCCAGGAAAACATGCGAGTTGCATACGTAGGGAAAAGGTTGCCTGCATTTTACACAGACTGCATAAGATTTGACAGATCTACAAAGAGAGAATGACACTGAGACCCAGAGTTTAACGACAAGAAAAATCACAACTTTGAGCAAAAAATTTCCAAAGAGAATGGAGAGAGGAGAAGTGGATTTTTTTATTTTACAGAGGATAAAATGAAACTGAAATATTTCTACAGTTCAGAGAGTAAGCAGGAAATTTAAACGCTCTTGGGAAGTGATAAGCCAAATGAAAATTCAATTTTAATGGACTAAGATTGTATTTAAAACTTAAGATGTTATTACCTCATTTAAACTCAGCTTGTTGAGTAAAGTGAAAGACAACTTCTCAAAACAGACTAGAGCTGTGTCAAAGCAAAGTATCCTGTTCTGTGGACATCAAAACAGAAAGCAAATGAATTGGTTTATTTTCCTGGGCTTTTGTCTAAGCAAGAATTCACTGACATGGCCATGCTTCCACAAAATGTCCAGGTTTAACAAAACCAAGACTTTCTGATAGACAAACCTGCTGTCCAAAAACTTCTGAGTGACACTAATCATACTGTCTTTAAATGAATGTTAAACTGGCCAACAGCTACATCAGATTTATAGAGATATCTAAATACATGGATAGTCCCCAGCTGGAATATTTTAAATGTATACTTTGCTTTTGAAAATTAGAATTAACCTTCTAATCCTTTCGGACACTTCTGAGAAATTAAACCTAATTTTGCAATCACATTTGACCTATACTTGTTTCCTTCTTTCTCAGAGAATATGCATAAAAATCTCTTTTTAAGCTCAACAGTTTAATTTTTTAAATTATTTTTTTAAAAGGAAAATTTGGGTTGGGAAATCCTGGCAACTATTTCCCAGAACAGAAGGTAGGAAAGCTTCACCATTCATGTTGGACTGTGTTTTGTCATTCCTACTTGACAACACAGGCTCACATCAGTAGCTGGACTAATGGATCATTAGGGAAGGATTGGGTTAGCAACACAATTGGCTCTGCTCTATTCTTGGCTGCCTTGTTTATGCTAAACAAGCAATCCATCTGTTGTTATTTTCCAAAACTTAGAGAAGAGAAACTAATAACCAGAGCTAGTGAGCTGCTGGTGCCACAAACCCCCTGGCTGGACTAAACTGGATGCTCTACATGGCATCCCAACTCCTGGTAACTGACAAAAACCATTGCCAGTGTTTCTAAAATAGCTGTCTGTCTTCATCTAGCTAGGGCTAGCTTTAATTTCTGCAATATTTCAGACACCAGTACCTCTGAACGCAGCAAGAATATGTTATTCTGCACTTTGCTCTAGTATAACACTTTGCTCTAGTATAACAAACACCACAGAAATTGAAGCAGAACAAAATACAGCAGAGGAAAGAGGCTGTGTATGTAACTATTATAAGCCAAGAAAGAAGAAAAGATGTGGAAGATTCAGGAAGAAATATCACCCACATCTGGACAAGCCTGATACCTCATTGCCCTGTATATCTTAGTACATCAATCTGTCATGTTCACATTTCATTCTCATTCTGCTGCTCTGCACAGCTCCACCATTCAGTGTTTCCATTCTTGTGTCAGGCAAATCAGTACCCTTGCTAACATCTACACCAGCCACTGTAACTCAGCATTTCCTCATGCACCAGAGGCATGTTATCACCTCGAGACAAGCAGCTACGTGTGCTCCTTCATTTGCCTTTCTCAAAAGAAGAGTTATATGGTCACCAGCAACTGGAACAAATCTTGAATTGGCTCTGTGCCTCCCTTCTATCTGGGGAAGATTCTCTGAGCTGCCACGGGGAGGACACCAAGCCAGAAATGCTTTAGTTGAACTAGCTGATGGGTTAAGAACATGTCAACATATGGGCCAGAAATGGAGAGATGTTCTCCTAGAACACACTCTGAAATGTCTCTCAGAGAAGTACTAAGGGCTGAGGATTTCAAGTGCTGAAATAGTGCCTAACTACAGCTCCTTTATGACTGCAACTACGTGGGTATGGCTTAACATCGCAGATGCTCACACTCCCAAATCCCAGATAACGGCAGAAAAAGAGAGAAAAGCAGAGTTTGCAGTTTGTCAGACAAAGATAGTAAGGTGTTAAAAGCCATCAATGCCACAGTAACCATTAGAAACAGGCCAGCAGCACAGTGTCACCTGGGATCTCAGTGTTGTTGCAGACCACAGCCTCCTCTATGACTTGCTACAACCACCTGCAGCACTGTTTTAGCACAGCAGCTACCCGAGGAGTTGCAGTCCTTGTAGGCCTTCAGAAGATAGATACCTGCTCTCCTCTACAACATCTGCCTGATCAAAAATAGGGCTGTTAGGTCCCCTTTGCACTGACCTTTGACATAAACCTCTGTAAAGCCACAGAGCAAAAACCCCCATCCTGAGATGGAGAGCAACATCTGGAAAGAGTTGGCTTCATAAATACAGCACGGTCATAGTCTTATGAGCAAGGCTTTCAGAGACCTGGGTGGACCCTGCCCAGGCACTCACCTCCACCAGGGGTGTGGGGACTTGCTCCTTTGGAGATTTAGCTTCCCACTGCTTCCTGCCTCCCCAGCACAGGCACCAGCTGGATGTACATTTACTGCAGTGCTTCCTCTTCTTCTCAAGCTGCCTGCCTGCAAGAAAAAGAAGCAGAAGGCATGAGCCACCCCCAGCCTTGCCCTTACTCAGCAGCCCCCCCATCCTGATGCTAGGGCAGGGCTTGTGGCACCCCTGCAATCAAGCCAGTCTCCTTCTCTCCTCCAGGCAGCCCTTCTCCTGGGAACAGCCTGGCTCCAGAAACCATGGGCCCTTGGGCCATTCCCTTCTCTTCGGTGTGGTAGGAGAAAGAAAGGAACCAATGGATCACTGGATCCTTGTGGATCCTCAAGTGTGGATCTCAGGAAGAAATGTCTCCTGGCCTTTACAGCAGAGACGAACAAAAAGGCTCATCCCTGCCTGGAGAGCTTAGAGTATCTCCCCAGTATCTTAGACCCCTCTGGCATTTTGGGGGAAGAGGGACAAGTGCTTTACTATGTCATTTTTAATTCCTTTATACCAAGCATTTAAAAAAAAAATAGCCAAGAAAATATCCTGCTAACAGATGAACCTCTGCAGACAGAGAGCTTGGCTACACCACACAGGTCTACTTGGAGAAGTTCCTCTCAAGTAAAACAGCATATGAGTTTCCAGTGCAGTTTTTTGTTTCATATTTGCTGCCCCTGAGAACACCTTTAGCAAACAGTACACTTAGGAGACCACTAAATGAAGTTGAAATACTACTCCTTAAAAACACTGCACTGCAAAGTTGTTCATGTGTTAAGAATTTACAGTTCAGCTATTGTAAATGAGCTCTTTACCACACTGCTTCAGTATCAAGAAGATCAGGAAAAGCTGATAAATAAATAACAGCACCTTTTCCAGTAACAGGTCGGTCACCCCAGTCTAGATACCATAAACCTGGGAAAAAGAAATGGCAAGGGAGTGAATATTTGTCATTCTTCTGCAGCTCGGAGCTTTCACTCAAAACTTCCACTGAATTTAATGAATTCTGAATCAGGATCCTAATGACCTTTCACATGCACATACACATCTAATCACTAACTAAAGACAACTGCAATTCAATTAAGAATCTCACCCAGAAGAGAAACCACGCTTGCAGCTCTGAAAATGCCTGGTGCCTGCTTTCCTTTTATTAGAGCTAACAAAGACTTGCTCTGGAAGGTCACAACCTTTGCTTGCTACTCTAAGCTTGAGGTCTGGGGTTTTTCCCTTGGAGTGAAAGCTCTTCACCTTTTTCATTCTCCATAAACAAAGCATTGTGTTCATTTTGAAAACTGGGCAGAAAAGGCCAGACGGGAGGAATGTCTTATGAAGCCAGGTGTGGCCACTTTTGAGCTTTTCTATTTGAAATCCAACAGATAGCAGTGATAACCCTTTTCCTGTTGCACAAAAAGAATTTAGTTACTCAGGAGAGTGAATTAAACAAAGAAAAATAAAATAAAATCATGGAAAAAAAAAAACATGCTGTAAAATATAACTGCTGGGAGCAGTTAAAAGGCTCAATGTTTTGCCTTTCTTTTCTGAATGCCTCATTTTGTACAAAAATACCTCAATGCCAAAAGGAAAAAGGAAAAAAAAAAAGAAGTTAGGGCAGGAAAGGAACTGGTTTTGAGGGCTTGTGCTGCTTATCACCTGTATCATTGCATGTGTATATACTTATATATGCGGGTGTGCTTGTGCACATATTTATCTACATGTATGTTCACATCATAATATTACAGTTTTATGTTACATAAGTGCTCGTGAGATATGATAACCTCAGTTATTTTATTATTTAATAGCATATCAAAAAGGAAGGGAGAGAACAATTCTATTAATTGTCACAGTTTAGGGTCAGAACAGCCCCTTAGACCTCTAACAGATGCACTCCGTTAACCTCCCTCCCTCCCAGAGGGGAAAGAGAAAGGGAATAAGGGAAAGAGACTTAGTGATTAGAAATGGAAACTGGAACAGCTTTAATAAAACTTAAAAGAATAATAATGAAAATGGAATATATATAAATATATATAAATATAAAACCAGCATCAGCCCC
>JANHFX010018723.1:0-14262 GCA_027560015.1 Chloroceryle amazona | reverse complement strand
GAGAGATTCCCAACCTGCCTGGACCCTGCGCTGCTGGGCCCCCTGCTCTGGGTGACCCTGCTGGGTGGAGCAGGGGGATGGCACCAGAGCATCTCCAGAAGGGCCTTCCAACCTCCACCATGCTGGGATTGTGTGAAATAGCCTATAAAATCCAGAGGCTTTGAGGGTTTATAAAATCCTGCAACTGAAACGGCCTTTTCCCCACACCCAAAATTGTTGCTATATTTATTTGAAAAGCAAGATGCAAATATCTTTATGCAATACAAGACACCCACCAGGCTGAGCACAGCCTGGCCATTGCTATGTCCAGGTAGCCCCCAGGTCACAGCAGTTCTGCTGCAGAGCTCACAGCTCATGCATGGCACAGGCAGATTCTCCCTTTATCCAGGAACTGCCATTTCCATGGTGGTTATTCAGGTTATTTGCTGAGTTCAAACCATTTCATTACAAAGTGTCTCACTGAAGGCCAAGTGTGGATCCCGACTCTCAGGATGGATTTCCTGTAGCTGTGCAGCACCTGGGGGGGTCAGCACTGGTGTGCTCTACAGCTGTTTTTACTCTTTTCCTAGTATTTGACCCCGAATGGTGACTGCCAGGGACCACAGTCGAGTCCTTCGCTGCCATACACAGGGCAGTGACAAGTCCCAGTTTGCATTTTGCACTTCAAGTTGTCAGAGTTCTTTAAAACTAAACAAATATCTAAAAGATTAAGCTGTTGACCAGGAAAATTAAAAAAAAAGGAAAAAATAGCCATTAGCTCTTTTCCAAATTTTTTTTACACAGCCCTTGGACCGTTTCCTTGTATCCTGCTTAACCTGGGACTTTTTGTTCAGTTATCCTTTTTGTTCAGCTTATCCTTCCACAAGGCACCTTGTGGTGGAAGCAAGTCCGCCTTCTGGGCTGGAAAGGCTGCAGCAGAGGTGACACAAAACCTGCTCTGGAGATGCTGGTGACCTCTCAGAAGACAGAGTCATCGAGGGCACTGAAGTAGAGGTCTTCAGTGAAGCTGCCGAACTCTGTCTCCGTCTCGCTGGTGCAGGTACGTGCTCTCTGGAAAATAAACCCACCACTTTTAGCTGGGAGGTAATCAGCTAAGCTGGGCTAATTAAGAGAGAGGAGTCACGACGTATCGTTTTAAGCCTACATTGGATATTCGTTGTGAGACAAATGCTGCAGCATCTTCACTTACTGTGTTTTGGTAAACACCATGTTCCCTAGGAACAGTAGAATAGTTTGAGGAGGAGGGACCTTAAAGATCATCTCGTTCCAACCATCCTGCCGTGGGCAGGGGCACCTGTCAATAGACCAGGTTGCTCAGAGCCCCATCCAACTTGACCTTGAACACATCCAGGGATGGGGCATCGACCACCTCTCTGGGTGACCTATTCCAGTGTCTCACCACCTTCATAATGAAGAACTTCCTAATTTCTGACCTAAATCTTCCCTCTTCCAGCTTGAAGCCATTACCCCTCATCCCATCACTACAAACCCTTGTAAAAAGTCCCTCCCCAGCTTTCTTGTAGACTCCTTTAAGTACTGGAAGGCAGCTGTAATTTCTCCCTGGAGCCTTCTCATCTTCAGGCAAGTTTTAAGTTGATGCATTGAAAATGGGATTAACCCAAAAGAGTTTGTGAGGGAAGAGCATAGGGTTCAACAGAAGAATTTCCCCAGAAACTTCACATTCCCACTGAAGTCCTTGCAGGGCAGCTGATAGCTCTGTCCCTCAGGCCACCAGCCCCCAGTGGCCACAGGTTTCCCATTTGTTGTGTTTCACATGACCCAGCTGACCAGGGTGGCCCACTGGACACCCCCCTGCAGCCAAGGATGAAGAGCTGGTGGGTATGTTACAAAGCATGTAGATTATTCTGCATTAACAGCAGCGAAAGCCGCTGACGGGGCCAGGTCCCGACCCCTCAGTAGCAGAGGGACGGGGTGACTGCAGAAGGAAGCAGAAAGCTGTAGTTCAGCTGCTGGGAAGCCCCCAGGGGTGGTGTGAGGCAGATCTGCTCCTCAGGGCTGAGCACAGATCCCCTTGGGGCTTTCATCACCTCACGCTGCTGTTTATACCATGAATTTAGGAACTGAGTGCCCACAACAAACGGCTGCTGGGGGTGTTGTGATCTCAGGGCTGTGTCTTCATCTCTCCCTACCGCTGCCACCTCCTCCAGCCTGCACCAAGCTCACTAAGTAGAGATGATTAAATACAAGACAGTGCTGCTTGTGATTATGGGGAGCAGCCTTTGCAAGCTCCCACTTCCTATCTGCAAGTGCTAATATTTGCTATTTCTCATGTTCTTATTTGTGATACCCTAAGTCATGTTATTTCACACCAGTGGCTTTAATTAAAAACAAACATTAAATGATAATCTTTTAAGCCTGTATCCTTCACTAGGCCATGGAATAAGAACAATAGTCAAAAAAATCAACCCCCCTCTTCTAAGGTGACAAATTAAAATCAAGTTCCCAAGCAGCACTTCCCTTGAGGAGACAATGAGGAGTTTTATCTGTAGGGCAAATGTATTTATCAAGAAATAACAGCAAACAGAATAAAGCTTAAGACCAGCTTAACAGCAGGACCAAAACATTCCCCGTTTGGCACATTGTGCACAATGCACAGTCCAGATTTAATGTGGACAATAGAAATTCTAAGAGGTCAACAGGCTTTGAGTGAGCAGGAGCGAGCTCTGTGCTCCCAGCCTTACTGGGAAGGAGCAGCACATGGGCACAAGTGTTCCTTCTAGTCCAAAAAAAAAAAGAATGAAGTGACTAAAATGTTACTTTACCTCATAGTTGTTTGGGAAGGGATCTCTGAATTTGTTGCTGGGTGTCGGAATTGGTGGGAACAGTTTAGTCCATACGTGGTTTCTGTAAAAAAACAACAGTAGTGGAGGGATGTGAAGGGATTGCTTTTGCTGATGGATGGTGTCAACAAGCAGAACATTTACCCCTGTGAGAAGACACGTGTCCTTGCACCACCAGCCTTCCTTCCCCCCTACTCAGTCATCAGCATCTGATGGTGGCAGCGGGTTCAAAAGGAGTCAGATTAATGGGTAATGGTCCACCAGCAGACACCCTGAGGACTGGAACTTCTGTTCCGTGCAGGACACTTCTGGACGCCAGGGACATGGAGATGACACAGAGGCAGAGGGCTGATGCCTTCCCTCATCAGCATCTCCCATCGCAGCCACAGCAGAGAGCTGGGCTAGAAGGTCTGGGCCACTGCCACAGCTTTTAACAGCCAGCAACAGCCCTGTCTTGGGGAGAAATTAATTGCTCTGATCTGTCTGCTCACGCTCGTGTCCTTCCCAAGGGCCACGTTGTCATGTGCCTTGTTTGGACATTCAAGACAGGCTGCCTCTCGCTCACACTTTGGTTTCTGGACATAATCTGCCTGCGTCTCGTGGTGGGAAAGAAATTGCAAATAATTGTGTGTCGAGGGAACCAGGAGGAGGCAAGGAATGGAACCAGGGGTGGCTGACAGGAAGCAGTTCTGCTTAGCAGTGTAATAACTCACCCTGCTAACACCCTTTGAGATAGTCCTTCCCTGCCCGATGCTCCGTACTCTGGCTCGAGCACACAGCTGTATGTATTTTCAGGATAGAAAGTGCTGCAGAGTGAACTTTTTCTTGGTTTTGATGTATCCCAGAGTAGAGATTTCCTATTTCAATGGCCAAAACACATTCAGGGACTCCACCCCTGGGTGGCAAGATGTCCAAATAGGGCCATATTTGAATGGGAACTTGGCCTGAGTGAAGATTATAGGATTTAGCTCAAAATTAGTAACTGGTTCCTGTCTTGTGGAGCCAAGCTTGACATCCATGAAGCAGAGACAGGGCCAAGGTGTGGAGCTCTGGCTGCTGGGACCGTGGGCAGAGCTGCTCCTCTGCCCTATTTATTGTGTGACAGTTCTCCTGGCTGATGTCTGGTTAGTTCTGTGCTTAATTTCATCTAACTATTCCTCTTCCGCAAGCTTTCTGAGCTCTGTCAAGTTTTCTTTCATCCTATTATTCCTCCTCACCAGGGAGGTGAAGAGGAATCATATTTTCTGCCTACCATTTTGGAGCTAAACCTTCCTGGCTGAGCTGCTGCTGCCTTGGAGGAGGCATCAACACTTTAATTACCAGGGGCAAGGAAGGGCCATACACTGCTCACGTGATAGACCTGGCCAAGCAAGCTATGGGATGTCTCCCAGCTGCTGCACGTGAAGGAGGGTTTGTGCTGGAGGTGTACGGCCAGAAATGGGAACGTGAGGAGGCAAAGCGGGGTGTGAGTGAACTGTTTTGAGGAGACGTTTGCATCCCCTTTGTTGAAACATTGGCTGTAGCCCAGCCATCGCTGGCTGTAGAGGACTGTGCGGTCACCACCAGCAGAGTGGGCGACTCAGGTGGCTGCTGGTGTAGCTCAGGAGTGGGACTGGCATGACTGCCAGTATTAACACTCCAGTTCCCTCCAGTTCTCTCCTCTTCCCAGCTTTCTTGCTAAGGGTTAGGTCTTTGTGACCATACCCAGCTTAGCTTTGCAAGTGCTGTTGTCTTCACTGCTCCTGCGCTTCATTGGGTCTCCCAAGCCTGAAAGGGCAAGACCCTGGGAGCTACAGGATTTAACCTGCATCTTATTTCAGCTCTGAGTGTTGTTTTGGTTTATGCTATCGCTGTGCAGGGTAACCAACAAGCTTTGCTTTGGTTTGGAGTTGGCGCGTTTCTGCTTGTGCTGGGCATCAAGAAAGGATTTTGATGGAGCCATATCAAGATTATTTATTGAGTCAGCAAAAGGTGCAAGTTACACATCTCTTCCAGAATAGAAACACCTAAGGAAGGTTGCACAAACACCCAACAGAATGAGGGAGGAGCGCACTTGTGTTCAGGGGGGCTCCTTGCCCCTCAGGTGCAAGAGTCTTTGCAGTGAGGCGTTGGTGGGGGTGGTGATAGTGGTGCCCTCAGAATGGTCTTGTTCTTTTATGCGGGACACTGAAAAGTTGGAGTTAATGCAATTAAATATCTCGTGACAGAAAGTGTTGCAGTTATCTCTGCTTGTTTCTACATGGGTTAGAGCGTGGCCCTTTCCACTAGCACTGCTTGGACCTTCAGGCTTTGGAAACAGCCCAGGGGACCCTCGTGTTTCAGAGCCTCCAGCTATTGCGCTGCATCTGTCTTGCTGAAATTTGCCACTTTTCCCACAGGCTGGGACATGAAAAAGCCAAAGATAAACACAGAGAAATAAGTAGGAGAGCAAGTTCTTCTTGCCCTCTTCTAAGCGCTCTGATGAGATGGATAAATTATTTATTTTCCCAGCACGTTAGAGTGCCTTTTCTAGCATCTTGCCTCCTCTGAGATTCCCTGTGGCGTTTTCCAAGCCACATCCCTGCAGCAGGTGGCTGGTGACTGCTGGCGTGAGGTGCAGGAGAGGGAGTGGGACATGGTGGAGGTCGAGATGACCACATTGATTTCAGGGTATGGAGGGCTACGGGTTGACCTCATGTCAAGTGAGTGGAGAGCAGCTGGGAGGAGGTTATTAACTACATCCTCCTGTGGGCTCTCCTCCAGGAGCAAATGTTGTTCCAAGGCACAGCCTAAGGAAGTACAGAAGATGCTCATTCATAAAGACAGAGGGCAAACAAGGAAAACATTCAGCTGTTCTTTTGATCAAGACAGTAACATCATCAGCTACTGCAAGAAAAGAAGGGAAAAGACCATCCAAACAGCCCCAAAGGGCTACTTTGCCTCAGAGCATTTCTCCCAAATTGTGGACTGTAGCTCTGACGCCTGCAAGCACCAGGAAGCACATGGAAAAATTTATAGAACTCTTTGCTATAATGAAATTCCTTATAATGGTTCCAAAGCACATGAAATTTGAAATGATTTTGTGGCTTGAATTGCACAGTACACTTCATGAATTTTCAAGAGCAGTAAAAACTGAGAGTACTAATGAAACTGTGATCTAGGGAACCTGCTCTATTTTTCTGTTTTGTTTTTTTTTTTTAACACCTGCAGCTACTTGTAGAACTCCACAGGAGAACATGGAGCAGTGTGACTGCCACTAACTGGTGTTGGAACTACCTGGTGTTGGTGTTTTGCTGTCCCAAAGAGAGAGGAGGGAGCTGACAAAGGTGATGCCGGAGCAGTGGAGGACCTACAGCTATAGACAAGTCAATCTGGAAAAGAACCAGTGAGGTAAGAGCAGTTTGGGGATTGCCACCAGTAGATCGAGGCTGCAGAGTTGGGAACAAGTGCGAATGAAGCACAACAGGAATAACTCTGGGGAGCCAATCTAGCTTGTTCCAAAAAGGATTGCTTATTGAGAACTGCAATGCTAATTAAATTGACTTAAGAACAGGTTATCATAGACACCAGCCACTTCAGGGAGAATTAATAACAGCTATTCTAATGTAACATCCCTGTTGACAAGACCTTTTATTTGATAAAATAAGGTGTGATCTGGAAAGGAGAATAGTCAAGGACCCATCAGGATGACCAATAAATTAAAAGGCATTAAAGAAATGAATAAGAAATTAGCAGAGTCGAGGACGGCACTTAGATTACTGGGAGCTGTGCTTATTGTAGGCTGGTAATTGCTGCTCGGTGCATGTTTCAGGGGAGAAGCTTCTGATGACTTTGATTTATTAAGTCATCACTTAGGATTTGACTAGTCACAGCTACAGAAAGTCAATGTGCATCTGGGTTTCTTCACAGCACGTTTTGGGGAGGCATCTTTGGCTGCATTTGGCTGCATCTGGTTTTCCTACGTGGCATCCATAGCCTCTGTGGTAATTAAAATTAAACTAAACAAGTAGTTCTGAAACTCAAACAGCAGTGCAATGCACTTGCTCCTGTTTAAGAGGTTAAAAGGAGGAGCAAGGACAAAAGCACTGACTTTTTACCTCTTCAGAGCATCTTCCATACTCCTTTGATGTCAACTGACACGCAGACTGCGTGCCCAGGGCCCAGCACAGAGTGTATCTCTGCGGGCTGAACTAGACAAGGCTGAAAAAATACAGTCTCTACTTTTCAGCCCTGAAAGATGCTCTCAGCAGCTTTCACCAGGGTTAAAGACAGACTCCTCCTGGGAAAATCATTGACCACATCCATTTCAGTGAAGAAAAGACAAATAGATTTTTAACCATATACGGAGCAAGGCGAAATTGTTTTGTTGTTGAAGATTCAACTGAATAACCCTCTTACCCTGCTAATTTTGCCAGATGTTCCTGTTGATAATTAATGAGGCTGATTATTACTTTTCAGTCTTTTTGCTTTGTATAATTCTGCTTGAATACCAAACTCAGTGCCCTTTCTTAAGGAAAGCTCATAACACACACCCCACCCCATCTCTCCCAGTTACACTATATAGTTCTGTATTGTCCTAGTTATACTATATGGTATATACTATATCCTAGTCCTTAGTCACACTGTAATTAACAAGAAGACAATGACACTCACGTTTTGCATATTACAGCAACAAGCAGGAACGTGCAGCATGTGGATGCACAGAGCACAGCGAGAATCCAGGCTACAGAATTCTCCTGTTTGTTTTGCCCTGAATTTCAAGAAATAAAAAAAAAAAAAAGAGAGAGAGAGAAAGAAATGAAATATATTCATTTAGTGCAGATTATTTTAAACACACTCGGGCAAAAGGTTTCATCAGCTGGTTTGTGTGATTTATATACAGATCACGAGGGAACGGAGAAGGCTCGGTATGGAGAATTAGAAGAGACATGCAGAGCTTCAAGAACAATTCTGATGAAATCAACTTTCACATTTCAAAAGTAAATTCCTTTCTTTTTGACACGGAGGGGAGAACAAGCTGAGCAGCACAGGAGCCAGGCCCAGCAGAAGGACAATATGGGCAGTTAGCTGATGTCCCGAGACATGCAACGCCATGCAACGAGCACACAACTGGTACTCTGCAAAGGTGGTGTTTCCTGATAATCTTAGGAGCAAGCTATTTGTTTTCCATTAAAACTCATCCCTTCCAACCAGGATTTCTCCAGCTTATTAAACTTGCCTGTGAAAAAGACACTGGAACCCTCCATTTTTCTTGTGAGCTGGTTGCTGATGTATTTCCTCAGGAAGAATTTCTCTGCCTGTGAGCAGATGTTTCTATCAAGGTCAACACTTCTGTTGTGAAAAGTCATTGCTCAGTGACCGTGACCATTATTTTTTGCCCTTGTGTGCCACAGAACAAAAACATTTACATTGAAATGCATTTTCAGAAGGCTGCTGAATCCGTGTGTGCTTATGATAACTACCTGTCCTATGCATCAAGGTGTCAGCACTGTTATTACCACGTCATCCAAAGGACATAAATCATCCAGCAGCAGGAGCCTTGGGTTTATTGGTGCTGCAGACAAAACAGTATTCAGTTGTGGCCAGATTTGTTTGTGAGAAAAGAGGAGCTGAGTCTGCTGCCTCCTCGATGGCAGTGGTTGCACAGAAGTCCCTGAGAGCATCGTGTGGATGACACCATGAGCAGTCCCATGTGATCCATCCTGTGCCTCCGTACTACCCCGAGCGGGGTTCACGCTCAACCTCGTGGTTACAAACAGGTGAGGATGGTTTGTCTCCCAGGTTACTGCTTTTCTTTCCAGAAAAGAAGATTTAGGATGTAACCACCAATGAGTTATGCTTTGTGTAAGTCTCAAGGGTGGCTGGGCCAGCAAACTATGGAAAACAGTTCAATCCCAGAAACCAATTTCAAGCCTCCCGGTGAGATGGCTGGGAAGGGTTTCTGTTTTCCAGACCAAATGTGTGGAAGGGTCCTATGTCTCTTCCACCTTATTTCAGTTGGCAATGGGCCCAAAAAGGCACGATCAGGCAACACAAAGCCTCACTGCAGCTCAGAGTAAGGTGTGGGAGAAGCAGCAATTGCAGATGCCATCCTGTGGCTCTGGAGACCTTCCTGGTGCGCTCCTCCTCGGGCTTCTCTCCGAGACACGCCTGGAGGTACCAGCCCAGCACACACCACTGTGAACCAGCACGTGCACCTGCCTAGTGAGAGGTGTCCACATAATATATGGAGAGAACAGATGAACTCACTCAGAGCCCCAAAGACAAGTCAACAGCAATGCCAGTGAGACTGACTGATGTACATACAGGAGCCCAGCGACTCCCATGGTCACCTGTGTTGTGTCAGTGAACAGCAGCAAGCCTCAAAAAACCCCTTTTCCTAAGAAAAACTGAAGTAAGTGGACGTGTCCTTGGATATTTTTGAGATTTAAGTAAAGTTTTATGAAAGACTTAACTTTTTTTTTTAACCATCAGAATGAATTTTCCATATTTGATACGTGCAGAGCGTGAGCAGAGGGCTCCATAACGGTGATGTTTCCAGGTTCCTCATCATCCTCACCCTGTGCAGCAGAGACAGCTCCAAAAGTGACATAGAGGGGGCCCTCAAATCCTTCAGCCTTGCTGGGAAAGCAGAATCAGGACAGCACAAATGTGCTGTGAGGGACTTTTCAGCCCCAAAATTGACCTTTTTAAACTGAATGCTGGCAGAGGCTGTTCATAGGTACCTAGAGCTTCACAGATTTCATCCTGTTGGGCTGCCCTGTGTAGTTAATGAGGGTGTTCAGCCCACTCGGCTACACCAGTGGTTTTTATCTTGCTTTGTTTGACCATACTGCTTCTAAACAACCTTTTTGAGACAGGTGGTGCCAAGGTGCAGTTTTACAATGCCTGCTTTGGCAGCCTGGAGCTGCATTTCACAGGGTTTGATCACCATAGCCCAAGGAAAGAAAAGAAAATTGTGTTTCAGCTTTTAACAAAGTTGGAGGATTCCTGCTACAGGATGGACAGTCTCGGCCAGTTTTTTTTCTCAGGATATGGGCTCAGAAGAGGTCTACTGCTCTTAAAGTTGATGTCATCTGAATAACTTCCCAGACAGGTACAGGAAGCTAATAAACAGGCCCAGTTTTCTTAATTAATGAGATGCTTGGTCACCTCCGGGTGAGCGGTCGCGTTGCTGGGCCTCTCTTCCCAAGGGCTCACCGGTGCCATGGACCCAGGTGGTGGTCCGTGGTGGGAAGGTCAAGGGGATGTGTTAAAGGCAAAACATCCCCAGCAGATTTGCATTCACTAGCAAATAGATAATAGAGGGAAAAGTAAACAGGAGAGGGTAAAGGACTTTTTTTTTGTCTTCAAAGTGAAAACCAGGAAGTTGAGAAACTCAGAAGATAAGAGCAGAGGATGCCTAAGAAGAAACAGTTGATAACGTGCTGTGATAAGGAAACTGTTATTTCCAAAAAAAAAAACATGTTCAGCAAGCAGGCAACACAGAACAAAGTGGGGCAAATTATCATGTACCAAAGATGCTAAAACCATGCTCTTTTTTTTGCCCCCCCCCCCAACATTTAAGAGTTCAGATAGCTCCAGGAAAGTAATAGTTGACATGATCACTCATATTAACTTCCAGCACGAGCATCACGATGCATGCCAGGGAAACACATGTAAAAACTGAAGTAGTAATGGAAATAAAAGGCTTTCTCTAGAGCTAGTTTAAAGCAGTCTCTAAAAACATAAGCATGTAAAAAGAAAACAGTCTAAAAAAACCCTCTGTATGTCCTCAAGTTTTTGGGGGAGACTTTTTTCTTTTTTAATGGAACGTGGATTTAACTCCCTTGGTATTAACAAGTCAGCTTTTTGCTTCAAATAGCTATTTTCCTGGCTTCTATTAAAATCACTTGGTGTTGCTCATGATTAGGCAGCAATGTAATAATGTTCACTAGGAGACAGCAGCGTGTCATTCTTACCAACGTAAATAATTTCACTCCAGTCACTCCAAATTCCTCTCGTACAACATATGTCATGATTAGCTCTGATTTGTATGGAATACCTGCTGGTAGCATCAATCCATAATCTGAAGTCATTTGAGGATATATTCAGTATCTGTTAGGAAAACAATATTGTGCTGTTACAGGTTACTTAAGACTAAGCAGTTGAGAAAACACACTTTAATCATGTTTGGTTTTTTACTTTTTTTTTAGACTCCTTCACTAGATTCACTATGAGCATCTGGCCTTGCATTTGAAGCACGATCTCTATCTTTACAGCTGTCATTTCTCTCATAACAGACCAATATTTCAGGGTAAATTCTTGAAAGGTGTTTCATTTTTGCAGTCTCCCTTAAGCACTTAATGCTGGATTTTCAGAATTGTTCACTGTTCCGAATTCAGATGCATAAAACTAACTCCACTTCTTGCCCTTCTGCTTTCCTAGGTCTCTTGGGGTTAGTTTGTTGAAGACATAAATGATGTCCAGAGAAAGAGGGGAAAAAAAAACGTGAAAATTACGAGACTGCTGAACCCTAGTCACAAATGGAACATAAGTTTCACCGAAAGTCCATAGTTTCCAAAATGTACTAAAAGCAGGTTTTATTTTGTAACATCTCCTTGAACACGAAGACTTTTCCACCAGGTTGCATAAAGTCAAATTCCAACTATCTAGGTCAGTCAGCTCAAAGACAGGAACTGTAATACCCGGGCATCAGAGGAGCAATTACCTGCTTGTTACCTGACTTCAAGTTGAAGAGGTAAAATTGGTATTCAAAACACTCTCTGGGGAGAGGTGAAATCGGCTTCTCCCACGTGGCCAGGAGGTCATTTTGCTCCAAGAATACGGTTACATTTCTGGGAACATTCACTTTCTCTAAGAAAAAGAAAAAGATGCTGGTAAGTTATTTATAGAGCAATGTTTAAATATTAACAATTGGAGCATTTTGTAATCTGACAGTGTTTCCAAGGAGGACCTGGAATCCTTGAATTTATGTCAGGTTTTGGATAGAAAAGATAAGGATTTAGAAGGAATAACTATAGTGCAGGAAATAGTTTCAGGAAAAGAGTTTAAAAATCCACTTAAAAGTTTTGGGAAACTAGATTATGGGGGCAGAGGGCGGAGTTACTAAATTAATTTTCACAAAAGTGTGAAATAAATGATAGAACAGTTAAAGGAAAACTTCAGGAAAAAGAAAAAAAAAAGAGGTGTCACCAGGAAAGTTACTGCAAACTGGAACAAATTCAAAGGCATGGACCAGCAGTTACTATGGGGATGATTTCTAAGGAGAAATTATGTTGACTGTTTTATCTTAGTGAAGTCATGAATAAAGGAAACGTTAACTGTTTACAGAAAAATAAGTGAAAGGCAGGAACTAACAGAGGCAAAGAAGTGATTCGAGTGGATAAAAGATGATAGACAGTCATGGCTGATGCTACCTTTTATTCAACAGTCTAATGCCTTTCTTTAAAAGGCATTATCCTGAACATCACATGTGTTTGGCTTTTTTTTTCCTTTTAAAAAAGCTTTCAGATAAAAGGCACTGAAAACTGTACTTGACTAAATGGACTAAATCAATTGCAAATGAATATTGGAAGTAATGCTTTGGCTAACAAACAGAATGACTAATTCTGTTTTCTACACTGTGTTTTCTAACCGTTCAACACTCTCACAAATCTTTTGACAGTCCTAATAGACATTTATTTTTTTATTTTTAAAAATGCATTTCTACTCACCAATGGCATTTTGGTTAAATAACTGTTGATAAGGCTTGATTGCAGCGTACTTGCTAGACCCATTAACGTGTATTATAACGAGCTTGTCAATCTCTTTGGGATCAATATGAGTCACGGGAAATCTGCACTCGATATTCCTGTTCCACTTGTCTTTGATATAATCCTGACATTCTTCAGTGTACCTCTCATACCTAAATTAAAACACTCGTGAGACATGTTGCTCTTAAAGAAATTCATTGCTGACTAAAATGGGAGAAACCACCAACCTGTAAAATAGAAAATACTTGATATCTTCTGGTGCCCCTTGGCCAGGAAGCCAAGTGCAATGGAGAGAAACAGTACTAGAAATGGTGATGCGAGTAACACAGGACAAATTAGTGACCGATGTCTCTGGAGCTCCTAGAGAGTCAAGGAATTGCAAAGCAGAAAGAAAAATCTTATTACAGAAGTCGTAAGAAATTCATGTTACTCTAAGACCTCAATTACAGCCTGTGGTCTGTTAACTCTACGTCTGTTAATTCTTTATCACACAGGTCCAACAGTTATGGGTGGGTGAAGATTCCCAAACAGTGTAAATGAAGTTGTACCACACTGCACCATTACAGGGTTCATGTCCACCAAAGCCACACGATCTTTTAATATCACAGCCTGGACTAAAACTTTTTGTAAGACCAGTGTAACAAGTAGAGGGGGAAATGCTGTAATTTTCAAGTATTAAACCTGTCACCTTTTGATATCTACTCTGGGCAGAACACCTCCCCTGGATGCCTTCTTACCTGGCAGAGGTGGGAGTTCTTCCTTCACCCAGTCACTTTCCATCTGCAGGTCATTCTGGAGAAGTAATGTCCGGATGCATGCGGAGAAACCGTTGTGAAGTGCAGCTGTCTGGATACTGTGAGTCCTCTTTGTATCATACTTTAAATGAATAAATAAATGAATGAATAATCGGGGACCGGTATCACTTAAAACCAGTATCCCTTAAGACCAGTATCCAGCTCCCCCCCAAGATGGACACTGCAGAGGCTGCCAGTTCCCAGGGTAACCCTTATCCCAGCAGAACTGAAAGGGAATCGCTCCAGTGCTCAAAGTATTTGTTTATGATGTGAGAGAGTAGGTGGCTTGATCTGCCAATCATTCAAGAGACATATCCTATCTTCTGCACCCTGGTTTGGTGCAACATGTTTAACTCCACAGGAATTTAACCTTCTTTAGGATATTGGGCTTAACTTTTATCTCACCTCTTCAGTCACAGGGCTTAAGATTTTCACATCGTATCTTATAGTGTAGTTATTTTGTTCTTGGCTAGGGTTCGGTTCCCAGTGCAGAAGAACTTGGGCTAATGCAGAGACTGTAAGGGTGAAGTTGACAGGTGGGAAAACCTGAACTGTAAGGGAGAAAACAAAAAATATTCATAACTTAGTAATCTGGTGAATTGTTTAGAGCAATAGCTGTTTACCAGCAATAAGCAGTACAAGAAAATCATTTCACTATTACATGGATCTGGGGTTGCTGAGCCCGGAGCAAAGGAGGCTCAGGGGAGCCCTTCTGGCTCCCACCAGCTCCTGGACAGGAGGCTGGAGCCAGGGGGGTAGGGCTCTGCTCCCAAGGAACAATCGACAGGACAAGATGAACCGGCCTCAAGTTGTCCCAGGGGAGGTTTAGGTTGGAGCTGAGGAACAATTTCTTCCCCTTGAGGGCTGTCCCAGGCTGCCCAGGGCAGGGGGGGAGTCCCCGTGACCCCTGGAGGGGTTTCCAAGCCCCCCGTG
>JANHFX010018722.1:10243-21408 GCA_027560015.1 Chloroceryle amazona | reverse complement strand
CCCCAGCTCCCTGGCTCTGCTGTGCTGAGGACTCCAGAGCTGCCCCAGCACTGCAGGGGGGTCTCCCCAGAGCAGAGAGGCAGAATCACTTGCCTTGACCTGCTGGCCACAATATCTCTATAGCTAGTTAATATGTATTACATCATCACTGCAGAGAGTTAGTCAACCCAGAGCTGATTAAGAGTTAGGCAATCCATAAAGAAATCTAAATTAAATGCTTGCAGTTACTCTCTGGAAACACTTCCATGCCTTCAGCAAGTACAGACTAGGGAGCCTCTCTTGGCTGTGATCACCCTCCTGGCAATGTGTCTGGTGGGGTAGACAGGCAACAACCATGGGGCAAAAAGTCATTGAAGGGAAAGAGGCAGGTGGTGTTGGAAGAGTAAGAGAAAACAGTGAGAAATAAAACAAAACTCGACCTTAAAAGAACATTGAGACTATAAAAACCAGGATTCACAAGCTGGGACATGGCCTAAGTAATCCAGAAGGAGCTGAAATCCACCTTTCTCATCCCAAACCAGCATGATGATATAGTCTATACCACTAACAGTCACATAATAACTCCAGTCTATGCATTACTACAACTCAACACACAAGAGTGTTTCTTACAACATATATCTACAGTGCCCAGAACATCAGGGACTGCAAGCTAGACCCAGAGGTGTTATTTTAATCATCAAACTTGGGCTAAAAGCAAAAAAAATCTACCTTTGGAAGGAATGCAAGCCTCGTATTTGTACCTCGTGTAATATTTAGAGTGCTGCACAGAGCAGTAAGGAGCAGCATTGCAAGATCTAAGCAGCTTTGGCAAGTCTTTTCAAATACATCTCCTAAAAGGGAGAGCAAAAGAGACTTTTTATCCAGCTAACGGTTAGTAATAAAAGACATAAAAGTGATGTGGAGGCCACAGCATAGGGAAAAAGAGTGGAAACAATATGAGAGAGAGTGAAGAAAAACTGACCAGGTCTTGGGGTTGTTCCAAACCCAAGATGACAGATTGGTTTCCCCTAGAGATGCTGAGTTGAGGCACTGGGGAGGAGGTGAGCAGATAATGAATGATGAGGGCAGGGTGTTAAAAAAAATAAATAGAAAATTCAGAATAAAAAAACCTCAATTATTTGTCAGAGAAGGGCTGTGAAGAGTAAGGAAGATGGGAATTGTCTTGTGTTCATTTAGTCGATCCCATCTGAGCTAGATATGTTGAAGTTCAACAAGGCCAAGTGCCAGGTCCTGCACCTGGAGCAGGGTAACCCCAACATATATACGAGCTGGATGGAGAACAACCCTGAGGAGAAGGGCTTGAGGGTGCTGGTGGATGAAAAGTTCAACGTGAGCCAATAATGTGCAAGTGCAGCCCAGAAAGCCCCAGTGACACCCTGAGCTGCATCCCCATCAGTGTGGGCAGGGGAGGGGATCCTGCCTCTCTGCTCCACTCTGGGGAGACCTCACCTGGAGTACTGCACCCAGCTCTGGAGTCCCCAGCGGAAGGTGGACAGGGACCTGTTGGAGCAGGGCCAAAGGAGGCAATAGTCATGGTCCAAGAGCTGGAACCCCTGTGTTGGGAGGGCAGGCTGAGGGGGTTGGTGTTGTTCAGCCTGGAGAACAGAAGACTCCAGGAAGACCTCATTGCAGCCTTCTAGTATCTGAAGGGGAGCTACAAGAGAGCCAGGGAGGTACATTTTTCAAGGTCTTGTAGGGATAGGACAAGGGGTGATGGCTTCAAACCAAAAGAGGGGAGATTTAGATTAGAAATCAGGAAGAAGTTCTTCACTCTGAGGATGGTGAGACATTGGTCCAGGTTTCCCATGGAAGTTGTGGATGCTCCATCTCTGGCAGACACTTATCTGAAATTAGAGGGATACAGCCCTTGGAGCTTATTCCTGCTAGAAACAAAATACTTGCTGTAAGAGCCAGGTGTCAAATGTGGCCACAGCAAGGATCATCAACTTCATTGTCAGGGGAAGTAGCAAGCTGATTAAGACGACCTCTGGTTTGTGTCAGGGATTAACTAAAGCATCTGGAGGCAGCCAGCTAGAGAGTCAGAGCTTGCTTAAGGTGGGATGGGCTTTCACAGTGCAACACAGCAGCAAAGTGTCACCTGCTATAAACATTGGGGCCCCTGGAAAGCAACACTTCTGAAACACCAAGGAAGGAAGCAGCATCCCAAAGTCACGATGTCTTCACCTGACTTAGACCTGCATTTATAGCAATTACATGTTCCTTCCATCCTAGAGAACCCAAAGCAAATGAAATAATAATCAGTTATTAAGCAAGGTTTGAACCTTCATGCTGAACTTTCTCCTATGCCCTCCCCATTTCTGCCATGGAAATCTGTTTTCCCAGCTCAAATAACCAAGGAAGAGTTTTGCTGCAAGAAATGATCTTGCAATCCAAGACAACTTGATCCATACAAAGGTTGAGTAACTTGCTCGAAGGCTTCTCTTAGTCTTGTAAAGGAAGAAGTCACCCAGGAACAGGAGCAAAATCCTAAATTTTAATTACTGGCTGTAGCACACATGCAATTATTTATGACACACATCCAATGATTATTCATAGGTTTCATATTGGTGGGAGGAGGTCACCGGGTTGCAAATAAGTCTGAAATTCAGAATTGCTCGCTGAGGAGAACTGGAGGAAGATGATTATAATGGATAGTACAAGAGAAGAGCATCAGGGAAATTGATTATGAAGGGTTACCAGGAACATGTGGACTATTAAAAGCTCTATTGCACATCAGTGTATTTCAGACACTTAAAATCGACAGGACCTTTAAAGGGAAATCACATTTTCTATCATCTAATCAACCTAGGCAACAATGAGGTTGGTTTCTCTTCCCTGCTCTCTGTTGAGTTCAGTTTCCCAGTTTAGAGAAGCTTAATATTTAATCTGATATTAAGTGGCATGGAGTTTGAATAGACCAGAGGCAGCTGGAAGAGCCAGAAGCAATAAAGTTCAGCTTTCCTCCTAACTGTCTGTACGAAGTCCAGCTAATCATAGCTCTCCTTGAATGGCATTTGTTATTTCAATAACCCTTTTTTTACCCCCCCCCCCAGCAAACTGAGGCTCCTCTCAACCCTGCGCTGCTTCTGCTGAAGACAATACAAAACTGTGCCAGCAACTGTCTGCGAGGACCCCCTTCCTCCATCACATGATGAAAAGTAATTCAGAGCAGTTTGGGACCCGGCCAGAGACAATACTACCCGTCAAGTCCAGTTCCTCTGCTGCCTTTCACCTTATAGAGTCATACTTCTGTTCACAAGTGCTATTGCAGTCAGGGGCCAGCGTTCCTGGCTGTGTGTGGGGATAAACAAGAAGACAAAGGGCTGCAGCGGCTGCTTTTCATCTTCAAAGTGTTTTTTCAGCTGTGGATGTACTCGAGGTTCCCAGTGCCCAAGGAAGAATTAAGCTCCTACACTATTTTCTCATCTGCTCGACGGCAGAAAGTTCCCAATGCAGAAGAAGGTTGGGAATCTCCAGATGAGGCAGTGACCACAGTGCCCTTAGGAAAAGCACATCCCTACACCCCTTTAAAACCCCAGAAACCACAAGAGAGAGATGACAACCAGGAGGGAACAGGCATGAGCCTGTGTCCAGACCAGACCCACCCATAAGGAGCTGGTACAATCCCAGAGGAGGATCCTGATGGCAATGTAGAAGATGGGCACTTTTAAGATGTCAGTGTGAGTGCAAGCTGCCTTGCTTGTGTGGTCTCCCATGGAGCTGTTTTAGCTGTTATGGAGTAAATGAGGGCAAAGAGAGGCAGCAAATCAGAGTAGGCGTTGGGACTGTAGGAATGAAGGGTCTGTGCTGGATGAACAGAGGGTGAATGTGGTCTCTGATCAGAACAGAGCTGATACATAATCTAGAAGGGGGGGGTCAGCATAAGGTTATTTAGAGCAAAAAACCACCCATGGGCGTAAAAGAGGAAAGGTCTGAAGCACTTGGCTGCTCCCCTATCAGGACTTGGGATACAGCCAGGACAGGCGAGCATCACTGTTCTGCTGTGGTCAGCAAGTCATTGACTAAATCCCTCAGCACTGCCTGCATAAGGGAGGCAGGGGCCCTTCAGAAAGCAAACAGGCTCTATGATTTGCAAGGTCAAAGGCCAGGAGGTCAGAGCTGACCTCCTCCCTTCCACAGCCCAAAGGATCGCATCCACCTACAATGGTAATGGCCTCAGTACTTTGTCTTTGGCTCGAGTGTATTTTTCAGAGAAGAGCCCCCATTGATCAGAAAACCTCAAGAGAGAAAGGAATTTGTTACCATCCTGGGGAGTTTGTTCCAACCGTTAATCACCCTGCTTGATGAAATGTGCTTCTTTTGGCTCCTTGGTTTGTATCTGGCCCAACTTCTTCCCCCACCTCCTGTTACTGCTTTCCCTGGGAGGTTTAAATTGTTTTGTTTTCCTCCTCCTCTTGAAAACTCTTTGGTAACAGAATCACTGCACCACTCATCTCTCTTCTGCAACTTCACTCCTCAAAAATCTCTGTTCCTGGAAGGTCTTTGCAGAATTACAAACTGTTTCTGCAGTTCTTTAGTCCACCGAGCCAATGGTTCAAACTCTGCCCTCCCAGGCATGGGGAGGGGGCAAGTCCTCACTTTTTTTTTTTTTTTGGCATCCACCCCAGCTACGCTGCTCTGCTCCAGTGTGGAGTTTTCTGTGTCCATAGAGAGTTTGAGTCCTGCATAGAACATTTACTCGTTCAATCATCAGGACTGTGCCCAGCACAGCCCCCAACTCTTCTCTCTGCTAAAAGACCATCAAGGGATTGCATTTTTAACTCTTATCCTGGAAACCTGGAGCTTGCATCTGCCTCTCTGAGGTATCAATGAGAAGGATTTGTGTCTTCAGCTGCTCAATACCTCCACACTACAGATTATCTTGTCCAAGAATGATATCAATATTTTTAATTAAGTAATTAAAGACCATATCAGGCTGGATATACACCAGGGGAAAGGAATTAAAATGCACAGACATCCTCAGGTCTGTCATCACCTGCCTTTTGACTGCTTGGCTTTTCTACCTCAACCTTTCAAGATCAGCTGATTCTTCCTCTCCTCCCAGATATTAGTAGGTGCAATGTACCTGTCCTGACCTCCCACTGTCCTCAGTATCTCCAAAATAAACACTTAACAGCTTTGCAAAACACTTCAGAGAGGAGCACAGGCATCTCATCTCCAGGCATAGCTGAACCCCATCCCTGACCAAGTCTACATCTAAAGAGCACACAGAGCATCAGTAGCAGACACCATGCTCTATGAATGCCTCACAAGAGGACACGTAGCATGGTTTGGAGAGGTGGCACATATGCCTGGTGGGATGGTGTGGTCTGCAGGTTACCCATGAACCTCAGCCGAGGGCTCCTGGTCTAGTTCCTAGCAATGACCAGTGAAAGTCACCCAAACTTTCAACACTTTGGTTCCACTAGATGGGAGGCAAGTTTGGAGATGTTGACTTCTGCACATGGAGCAAACCCCAGCCCAGTTTTTCTGTGATGTAAGCAATAGCCATAGGGTGATCATTTCTAGTGCTTGGGAGTGAACCTGGAGCACTCCAGAGCTAGGTCCAGGCACAGTACAGAGGTGCCTATGGATGGCTGGTTTACTGGGCCAGGGTGATTTGCTCCTCTGGCCCAGGAGCTCATCCCACAACACACTCATTGAAGGCAGTTAGTGCTCACTGGGACACAGCCTCCACTGTTGAAGGAGTCAATTCAGAAGGGTCTGATTAAATAAGGATGAAACTCTTAAGTCCTTTAGTGGGTTTGATCATTTCAGCCTGACTTTGTTTTCTTTCTGGAGCTGGATCCACTTTCTTTCAAGCCACCTCTGGTCACTAGTGACCACAGCCACCCTTGCTAAAGTGCTCATTTCATACATAACCCAATTCCAGATTTCTTGATGCTCTTGGGAGGCACTTTTCAAGGAGAGACTTAAAGGAAATAAATTTGAGGTGGGTTGAACTTCTGTCCTGGTTTAACCTCTTGCTGGCAGCTAAACACTACATGGCCACTCACTCAACACTTCCCACCTCACCCCCTTACACATCCCCTCCTGGGGGACAGGAAAAGAGAATCAGGAGAAAGGAAAAAAAGTGAGACTCCAGAGGTTAAGGGCAGTTCACTAAAACAACAGAAAGGGAGAAGAAAACAACACTACTAGTGATAGTAGAGAGACAAAACAAGTGACAGAAACCAGGAAGGCTCTACCTGTGTCCAAGACACCAACTTCCCCTCCTCCAGCTGCACCAAAGCAAGTTGAAAAGAGACCCTCCCAGCCCTCTCCTTATATAGGGGCAGGACTCAGGGTGGTATCCACTTTCCCACTGGCTGGTTGGGTTGTTTATCCCAGCTGGGGTCCCTCCCCTTTGTAGCTCCTCCCCACTGCTTGGGCCAGCAGCTGCTGGTGGTAATTAACCTGAACTGAACCTAGGACACAACCCAAACCATTCTATGGTTCTGTGGTACAGCAGAACCTTCCCTCATACATGAGTGTCCCAAACACTTGGTACGGGATAATTCACCTCTGCCTTCATCTTAAAAAGCCAACAGCCCTTAACTCTTTCTCATTTTCTTCCTGGATTTCAATGCCTCCAGAGAAAGATCTTCTTTGGGATTTGTAGTCAATTAGAAAAACCCTTCAATAGGATGCTGACTTTCTCAATTATCAAATGCTCCAACATTGTGACTTTGTTAAAGTCCTTGCTCTCTCCAGATCTCCTCCTGGGGTATGTTCAACACTTGTTTGATTCAAGGATCTCCTGCATGTGCTTTGCAAAACACTGCACTGAAAGACACCTTGGCCAGGACTATTGTACTCATGAGATTTCCCTGAAAACATATATTTCTGAAGGCTAGCATGCACTCAAAATGTTGTATAGAGCATCAAACCATGGTTGAACTCTTAGTAAGAGAGCTCTTCTCCAAGCCAAAGCTATTTGTGTGGAAAAATGAACCCAAAGTAAAGTGGACTCGTAGGCACTGGCTGATTGTTGTATAAGCAGTACTCCATGTGTGTGTGCTCAGCCCAGCTCAAACCAGTGCAAGCACTGCCCATTTTTTGTTTCCTCCTTCAGAAAGAAATGAAGACATGAAGTTTGGATGAAATCTCTGTCCATCTGTGCAGCCTGGAACTTCTGAACCTGGTGGATCACCAAGTTCTCTCCACAAAATGTGGAAACCAAGTTCTCTCCACTAAAATGTGACAGATAAGGGAAAAGGGATTCAGAGATGACAGCGTCCTGGGACTTGGCATGCACCATGGCTGGTGGAGGAGAGAAACCCACGTTATCCCTCAGCTCATGCCTGCTCTAACAGGATTATTCCCTGATAAAATTTGTTTCTTGCTGGTCTGACTTAGTTACAAGCAGCAGTTGCTTCAGGAAGGGAACTCTGGAGGAAGTGGCACCTTGTGAAACATGCAGAGATATTAAATTCTGCTCTATCCTCAAAGAAGCAAAGGATGAATTGATTTGTGTGTATGCTTTTTGCTTTTAAAGGGGAAAAGGCATGTGGTTCCTCCACGGCAGCAGGGATCTGGAGAGAGGGAGGCAGGTTCAAATCCATGAGCAGAATTTAACTTTGTCAGCAAAATGTTCCAAATTTTGCCCAAATCCAGGCAGGACCAAGGGAGATAATTCAGACCACTACAAATTCTCCTCGCAAGCCCTTGCTGCAAAGCTGCTTTAATTTCCAAGCTACTTTGGAGATATGAAAGTATCAGGAGGATATTTTCAGCCTAACATGAAAGCTCCATTTTTTCCCAGCAGCGAAAAATTTTTTGATTGGAATTTTTTTTTTTCTTTTCTGTGCACTGCCCAAGGAACGTGCCATCACTTCATCCCCATGCCAAATCTTCCTTATTTACATGTATTCCCTGGAGGGGATTGACTAAGCTTTCCATTACTCAACAGCATCTTGGCTCCTGCACAAAACCACTACAAGGTTGGGAGGACTAAAAATATATAAGGTTGTACTGAATGGGGGTGGAGATGCTGCTGTCAACTGAAGGTGACTTTGTTTTCCAACCTAATCTTGCTTAAAAAAATTAATGAATATTAATTCTGCTATTTTGAGTGGATCCCAGGAAGGATTCTTCCTAGATGTAGGAAGCTATGATCTGATCCAGCACTGCTGTAAATAAATGACCTATGCTTCTAAATGTATTGATTTTTGTCACTTGACCCTTTTTCTGCCTGGAAAGCATCCCACCAGGTCCTGAACTCCTCTATCTCCTGGCAGAAAAACTTCAGTATGAGTTCTAATAAACACAATTATTTTTGGCTTCATTGTTATTTCAGAGAGAGCCCCAAACAACATAAACTCAGGTATAAAACCCCAGGATATCCGAGACAGACAAAATAGAAAAGCAACGCATGTTGCAAATACAGTCTGACAGCTGCAAAATAAATAATTCCTGGCTATCAAGGAATCAGAGCAGAAATCGAGCTGTAGCCATAATCTCTGGGTTGTAAAGAAAAGGACTTAAGAAGCTCGGGAAGGGAGTTTATCACCACATTGCACATTTTCCATCTTTGCTGCCAGATGAAGCAAACCAGTGTCCACAGCCATCCCTGGTCCCAGGGTGTCCCAGGCTGAGATAACTTTTATGCAATTACCCTGCGGTGGCAGGAACAGCCATTCTGCATCTCCTCTTCTTAATCTGGCTGACATGAGAGACCTTTAATTAAACAAGGAGGGAATGGGATGAATTCAACCTTAAGGCTTGAGTCGTTAACAATTGAAAGCATTTAGACAAGTCTTTTCCCCTGCAGCGTGGTATTGTTATTAATCCTAACGATCCAGCCTGCAGATATTCCTCAGGATCCATAGCAAGGTACTAAATATTGCAGGGGAACGAGCGCTTTTGATCCATCAGAAACGCTTAAAACAATACCAGTCCCTGTAGTCCCTGGCACAAAGCATTTCTCCCAACCTTTGCCAATCCCTCTGGCTGCTGGGGAGCAGAAGTCCTGCTCCCACTGATCCCACTGCCAGCAAAACACATGGATATTGTATTCTGTGACCAATCAGCGTGTCAAGGATGGGAGATCGCAGAATCATGGGATGCCAGGTTGGAAGGGACCTTGAGGATCATCTGGTCCAACCTTTCCTGGAAAAAGCTCAGTCTAGACGAGCTGGCCCAGCACCCTGTCCAGCTGAATCTTAACAGTGTCCGGTGTTGGGGACCCCACCACTTCCCTGGGGAGATTTTTCTAGTGGCTGTTTGTTCTCACTGGGAAAAATTTTCCTCTTGTGTCCAATTGGAATCTCCCAGAAGTAACTTGTACCCATCACCCCTCATCTTTTCCATGTGACTCCTTGTCAAAAGGAAGTTTCCATCTTCTTCGTAGCCACCCTTTCAATGCTGGAACATGGTGAGAAGATCTCCCCTGAGCCTTCTTTTCTCAAGGCTGGACAAATCCAGTTATCTCAACCTTTCAAATGTCAGCTTCACAGTCCTTGGATCATCCTTGTGGCCCTGGAGTCTGACATTGATGAAGCCAGGAGCTAAAACCTGTGCAGTTCAGAGATTTTGAGCTTTTGATTCTCTGAGTCCCAACAGCAGAGGTTAAAAGGGAACTGGATCACAACCTGTAGATTGTGTTTGTTACATTGGACCTACAATAATTCTTGACTGCATCACTTGGCTGCAGGAATTTTCTGCAAACATATTATGACCTTCAGTGAAGAGAGGTTGTTGGGAAGAGTGGACCTAGAAGTTGTGAAAAAACCTCATATACATTCCTGCTTTTTGTGTCTTACTAAAGAGCTCCAGCATTGATCAGTTGCCATTTTAAAATTGGGAATGAGCTTTCAACAGGGACAGAATCATAGAATGATGTTTATATATTATATTATCTTTAGGCTGGAAAAGACCTTTGAGATCACTGTGTCCAACCATTAACCCTAGGAAGTCCATCCTTCCCTGTGCTACACCAGGAACCACAAGGGCCCTCCTGATCATGGGAGGGCCTCCTGGGTGTCAATCTCTTCTCCCAAGTAACAAGTCAGAACCAGAGGAAATGGCCTCAAGTCACACCAGGGGAGGTTTAAGTTGGACAGGAGGAATAATGTTTTTCCCAAAAGGATTGTCAAGCCCTGGAAGATGCTACCCCGGGCAGTGGTAGAGTCCCCATCCCTGGCAGGGTTTCCAAGCTGTAGAGATATGATCCAGTTCCCTTTCAACCTCTGCTGGTGGGACTTGGCAGATCAAAAGCTTCATATATATATAACTATAACTGTGTTTTCTCTAAGAGATGTCCCTTGGACTGTGGCAATACCAAATTTCTTCTCTTTTCCTGCAGCACATGATATGTCACCATGGCACCTCCTCTTCCCTGACGAGGAATGATGTTTCATCCAAGTAGCATTTTCACTGCAGCACCAGGTTTCTGGACCCACAGACTGCTAACGCTGTGGAGTATGTACCCAATACTCCATTGCTTCATGCCACCCTGGTGACACCGTTGTCAGCAGTGTAGGATGGATATCTTCCTCTTCATATTCAACCAAGCTTGCCTTGGACTGAAGCTGGGGCTGAGTAGCTTCCTCTCCTGAGGTGTCTTCCCCACCCCTCTTCCCAATACCAACACCTCTTCCAGTCTGAACACTGCTTCTCCATGAGAGACTAAGGTCAGACTAGAAGGCCAGTCTCTGCATGGATAATTTTTTTCCATCCCTTAGACAAGGATGCTACTTGCTTCTTCTCCAGTCACCCCTGTGTTTGACTTCAATTTCACAAGCTGCCTCAGATTTGGCGTGTTTCAGTACTCAAGCACAGGGTTATCTATCCCAGACAGAGCAGAGTTTTCACCCTCAGATTAGTAATCCCCATTTCAATAAACACATTTTCCCAAGGTTTTAGAAAGAGAGATGACACTGAGTGTTTATTTGGACCATACATCCCTTCTTCATCTCCACCTGGGCTCTAACACTTCACTACCTCCATATTCCTTATATTCCCAGTTATCTTTCCAAAGGTCTAACTTGTCCAGTGAAGTCTGGATTTTTCACTCAGGTACCCATTTTCAGTGATTTTCCAACACTGAATTGTGACACAGTTTGGATTGGAAGGGACCTTTCAAGATCATCTCGTCCAACCCCCCTGCAGGGAGCAGGGCCATCTGCAACCAGAGCAGGGTGCTCAGAGCCCCGGCCACCTCC
>JANHFX010018721.1:0-52361 GCA_027560015.1 Chloroceryle amazona | reverse complement strand
CTAAGTTAGCAAAATATCTAGTTCTATACTTTATAATAATCTTAATATATATATATCACAAGCTTGAGCCAGCAACAGCTAAGTATTTTTGGTTGCTTACTCCAGATAATTTACACATTTTTATATTTAAAAAGGGAATATAAGAGAAAATGAGGTTCTCACAGAGGGACTCGGAGGTAAGACAGTGAAACCATATCCTCGCACCCCATGCATTATCAGGCCTGATAGGTGTCATCTGTGCTATTCCCAATTATGCAATCCCATTTTCTAATGAAATACAGCATCATGCAGTTTATTAACAAATCCGAGCAGAAGAGTATATCCTGTAATTACATTGCAAACCCTGTGCATGCATCACTTTCCTGGAAGCCCGGAGCTGTTTTCATCTTTTAATGCAAATGCTTTATGCTGCCGGCCAGTGACACATTCTCATCCAGTTTTTCTAATGAAATGATGTATAGCATCATAGAAAGGTTTGAGCTGGAAGGGGCCTTAGAGATCACCTAGTTCCAAACCCCCTGACATGGGCAGGGACAAGTCCCATTAGACCGGGTTGCTCAAAGCCCCATTCAACCTGGTCGTGAATGCTTCCAGGGAGGGGGAAATGGTATGAAATGGTCTGTTCTGTGAGCGCCCAAATAGTGACTTTTAATCAAAAGGATGATTTCAGCCATATCTCAGGGAGGAGGAGTTGCCTCAAAGCCTGTGAAAATACATGGATGGCTGGATGGGAGAGGATGGGTGGAGTACATCCAGCGAAGGATGGAGGGGACCCATCCTACACATCACAGCCCAGCACACTGCCCCAGTGATGCTGCCAAGACACGCAGGGGTAAACAGGGGAGGCAAAAGATCCAGGTTTACAAGAAAACAGGTTTGTTTGGATCCTTGACCAACAGAACTACTTCAGTCACTGTGGGTAATCATCATGCTGCTGTCAAAGAAGTGTATCAAGAGGGCGTGCAAAGCTCCCCCAAGCCTTTGATTCTTATAGCTCTTTACATCTGAGAGAAACACTTCTGTTTTCCATAACTTTATGCGGTTTGATACATACAGTCTCATTCATGGGCTTCAGTGAGAGCTGGCTACTCTTTAGCTAGCAGCCAGACTCTCTATTTCTTTTTTATTTTCTCTCAGGAGGTAGATGTCAGCTCACAAAAAAATATATCTGGACCTTAGAGGATTGAAAACTGTCCAGCAGAAATACAGTGTTTGCAAAACTTGCTAGCTGAAGGAGAGGAAAAAAAGAAACTGAACACAATAAGCTGATTTCCAAGTCCCTGCTGCTTTTCCTCCTTCAGATGCTGGTAGTGAAAAAATCCTTTCCAGGAGAGGTAAAAGCTGGAGAAAATCAACAAGAAGTGAAAAGCAGTATAAGAGGTAGTGAAAATATTCCTTGTTTTCCCAAGAATGAATAAAAAACAAGGCAGAAAAGATAAAGTTAAGAGATCTGGAATGAAAAAACCCTGCTTACAGCCACCCCCAAAGAGGGGACTGCTTTGCTGGTATTTTTCAGTCACGCAAGTTTCCTAGACCAGAGAAACATTCAGATAATTTAAGAAGTAACTCCAAAAGATTGTTCCAGGGTCAGGATATGTTGCAGATTATTCCATGTCAGATGCAGATTATTAATCTGTGCATCTCAAACTGCAGCATTACTTTGGTGAGAGGTGATTAATTTTTAAATTTCTTCCTCAAGGCCTGGCCCAGGCTGCCCAGGGCAGTGGTGGAGCCCCCATCCCTGGAGGGGTTTCAAAACTATGGAGATGTGGTGCTGAGGGGCATGGTTTAGTGGTGACCTGGCAGTGCTGGGTTAACAGTTGAACTCGGTGATCTTAAAGATCTTTTCCAACCAAAACGGTCCTATGACTCTAAGAGCCCTCCCACATAGCCACTTCCAAAACACATCATCAGATCCTTCCCATGCGCTTAACTGGTGAGCCAATTTTCACCCCTGCACCCATTATCTCAGAGTGGAAAAGAGATGTGACCTTGTGACATGACATGAAATACTCAGCTGCAGCAGAGCCTCTGTCTCAGTTGCCTACGTCTACCTGAGGTGGTAGCCTAAATTAGAGATACTGCAAAATGCCTTTTCAGTATTAAAACAGTGTGCTGAATCAGAGAGGGAAAGCCAGCATCTCGCAGCTCAGAAGTGGTTCTGCTTACCTCACTACATGCCCCTCTGGGGCCAAACCAGGTGTTTCTTACTAATGAAATAGCTGAGATTTAACACAATGTAATGTATTCTCACACGCACACAGAGAACTGAACAGAGAAAAAAAAAGCAGTACAGAAAAAAATGTGATGACTCGAGAAAGAATTGGGATTTTTGAAATTATTTCTAGGGCTTCTGTTCTGTTTTCTCCTCTGCCCCTCTGGAAAGATGTCCTTCATTAAATCACATCAGATACCTTGAATTAGATAATTAAAATCTTAAACACCCCCCGTCTCTTGTGCACTTAGAAATTCTTGGTCTTCTCATAAAAAGCATTTGTTGGGTGATGTTGCTTGTTCCCATTCAGATTTCAGCACCCTCTGTCCAGTTCATATTGTCCCAGAAGGCACAAGTCAGGATGGCACAGCTGGCACAAACCTGATTCTCCTGCCTCATTAGGAGAGCATGAGAAATTTAGGGATGTTTCTATCAACAGAGTGCTTGGAGCAACTCTTTAAGGTGCGAGTTTTTACTGCCACCTTCTATGGCCCAGAAGAACATCAAGTCCATGAAGGTACATAAGCGTGGCATCAACACACACTGAAAAAATTACATGTTTAACTGCCAATCCCAAGCCTTTCATAATTCCAGATCTGATTTAATCATCTGAGCCAATGGTTTCAGGGCCAAATTAAATTACAAAGGTGACAGGAAAGGCCCATCACTGCTTCCCTAAGTAGCACAAATTGTTCTGACCTGTCAGAGTGGATCAGAATGAAGGCTTTAGGCTAGCGAGATAGCCCTGAAGATGAGATGGGCATGAGGGTAGAGGAGGACTAATATGGATTTAATCCCAGACCCTCTACTGTGACAAGATCTTTAAAATTTGATTCTTAAAGTTATTTAAGGTAGTTTTAAGGATGAAATGAGTGAGTCAGACTCACATCACTCCATTACCTTGCCCAGAGTCCTATACCAGTCAGGCACTGACCACAACTGTGCCCTTTCTGCCCCATCCTGGTTGACAGGAAGATCCACTGAGGAAAAGAATGACAGTGTGGTTCCACGGCACTGCTGACACAGGAGAGGACAGAGGATACCATCATGGCTAGCCCACGGTCAACACATGTCTCTCTTTCTACCTCACCAGGTGCCATCTCACCAGCAATGCTGAGGATATGTGCAAATTGAAAGGGAATGTGCAAGCTAAAAAAATTCAAGATAAAAATGGTACAGGAAATTATGTTTCTCTTACTGATGTTATATTCAAGAAACCGGTTTAGGATGCATGTGTGCTTAGGTCAGGGTTAGAGCTGTTTTCCCTCTCCAAGGCTACCTTGTCCAGGGGACACATGGGCTGAACATCTCGTATCTTCCTGTGCTGCTCGAATCCTTTTACAAACCACTTCTCTTCTCTGACTCCTGTCAGTGCAACTTAATGTTTGGAGGATGTTAACAAATAAAAATAAAAAGACTAACATCAATGTTTGGAAAACTGCTTCTGTGCCCACAAACAGTAACCTCAGGAAATCACTGAGCTTTGCAGTTATCCTCAAAACAAGATGAATCAAAATCGAAGGCACCAAACTCAAATCCTTAGTGTGCCATAGTTATGTAAATACCTGAGAGGTAAGGAATGGGATAGCTGAGGGCAGAGTGCTGGCAAAACATCTAGAAACATCACAACCAGAAGCACCAAACATCAAAATGCCATGAGGATGGATCTGAGTTCTCCATGACATTTTTGCTTTAATGTTTTGAATAGTAGAGGCAAAGTTCCTCCTGGGCTAAAGGAACCAATGTCTGGAAAAGTCTGTTGCTGAGAGACAATGCTTCTGAGATAGGTGCTGGGACTGTCCTAAATCTGATGGGCTGGAAACGAAATTAAGGCATTCTGGAGCACTGTCTACTCAGATGTTCAACTAAGCAAGCCTCTGGAGCTCTTCCTTCTTCATTTATCCCCACTTTTAAAAAACATAGAATTGTTTCAGTTGGAAAAGACCTTTAAGACCTTTGAGTCTAACTATTAACCTAACACTGCCAATCCCACCACTAAACCTTACATGCAGCTTCTGACGTCATTTTTGAGAGTTTTTGTTTCCTCCCTTCTCTGCAGTTTCCTTACTAGGGCCTCAACACATAGAAACACAAAGGGGAATGGAATGACCACGATTCAAATGCTTCGGGGCCATCTCTAACTATAACAGCCTCGTTTCAACCTCAGCAAAAAAAGTTTGAACAGAAACACACCTTTGGTTTTGGTCATTAAAGAGAAGAAAGAAGATGCTTTTTTCCTGTGGGAGCAAGTTAATAAATACCAGTTTTCTGGAGTTATGGATACATGAGCAGGATGTAGGTCTGGAAGTCAGATATGCCAACCTTGTTCCATAGAGGTCACCTAGTTTAGCCACATCTTCCTGCCTAGAAGTGTTGCTAATCCTGGCATTTCTGAGCACCGACACAGAATTAACTACATTGATGGTGTGAAAACATGCAATAATGTGATTCAGCTCTGGAAAACTCTGGCCAATTTACACATTTTCAAAATTTAAGTCACCATCACTTAGCATCTAGTTAGTTATGTCCCTGAGGAAATTTTTTATTAGTATAGGGTGAAGGTATTCATATTTTAAAGGTAAAAGAATAAATGGTCCCACTAATAGTTCATAAAATGAAGCTTGCCTTGTACAATACTGCAGAAATAATATAATGAAAAAAGCATTACAGGACCTTGATCAAACGTGATCCTTCAGGGCTAAGGAACCTCATTTTCCTGCATACAGATACGGTTCACTCAGTCCTGCAGGATTTCAAACCACATGAAGACATCAATATTTTCTGCAGAATTAAGCACAGCAATTAAACAGCTACTCTACTGCTGCACCATGGAAAAATAGAGTTGGAAAGGATCATTTCATAGGGATATCTAGTCCATCCTTAATCAAGGATCAGCCAGACTTACAATACCTTTTCCCCTCTGCCACAGTCCAGGTTGCTATAGGGGTACTTCTCTGCCTAGAGCAGGCTTAATATTCCTGTACAAGTGGTTTCCTTCTTTTCAGGAGTGTGGAGACTGCCCAGGGAATTAGTTGTGAAATCATCCCTGGAGATCTTTAAAAGATGTATAGATGTGGTGCTGAGGGACATGGTTTAATGGTGACCTGTCAGTGTTCAGTCAAATGTTGGCCTTGATGGTCTTAAAGGTCTTTTCCAATCTAAATGATCCTATGATCCTATGAGTGAAGCTCAAACCACTTCCTTTGTCAAGCAGCCATGGGAACAACAACAACAAAGTTGTTTAAAAAAGCAAAAGCAACCAAATTCACTCACAGGCAGCCTCCAAAAGTGGGTTTGCTTACTTTTGAGGTCCCAGTATGAAGCAAGTTGCTCTCCAGCCATAGTCAACTGGTGCCACCAATGGACTTCAGAGAATGCCAGTGCAGTCTCTTTGAATGCTTTCAGCTGAAACATACGGTGCCTTGTGGAAGATGAAGTAAAGCAGAGAGAGGATGAACAGATCCTCCATATGACTCCCCACCTGCAGTTGAACACAGATAACCTAAAGGTGTACGAGACTCAGTGAAAGAAATTTGTTATTTTTATGGGTAGTGACCCTCTCTGCAGCATAAAGGCTGTCTGGACAGCTTTATAGAGCCTGACTGGTCAGTGATTTTACATCTATTTAGGCAGACTGAGACACTCAGAAACTGAAAAAATTATGATGCTGCAAAGCCAATGCCCAGGACCTCTAAAGACTATTTGGTACTTCTACCACTGCAAGGTGCTGACATGAGACAACATTTACCCACCTGTGTCTGATGCACTGAGATTTTTTTATATCTCCACAGTTCATGGAGGAGTTAAATTACCTTCCCAGGGCCACATAGCTCATCTGTGTCAGAATTAAGACAATAAGCCAGCTGCTCTCATTGCCACTCCAGACTCCAACAGCTAGATTTTGCATTTCCTACTTTTTTCCTAGCTTCTTCTAGGAGAAATGTAAGAGCACTTCATCCTGCATTATATGCAGGAGAGGAAGCAGAAACTTGAATAGTTGCCATCTGCTGGAGTTGCTTTGATTTATTGCTTTCTAGCCTCAGCTGAAGATCAAACGTGCTCTAGAGAGAAGCATTTACTTCAGTTGTCATACTGTGCATATCTCTGCTCAATGCTGAAACTAAGTCACAAGGACGTGAGCAGAGAACATTCCCTTTCTTCCCCAGAATAATTTATACCTTTAATTAAGTAGTTACAACAAACCACCCAAAAGGCACTGTTGCCTCCATCCACTGGCAGCAATTTTTTATTTCCACTGGCATCAAATTTGAAATTGGATAAAACAATTATGCTTTCTAGTTCCCTGTCTGTCTTGTTGTCTTTTGTCAGAGAGAAGCTCTATCTCCATTAGAAGCACACCCCTATCGTTCTTCAAAATGTCAAGAAGATACCAGTAATTTGATGGCATTTCACCCCATCTGCCTGCATTTTTAGAAATAAGTTTTGCACTTCATGTGTTTTCATTTCCTCTCCAAGTCCAAAACCATATAATTCTTCAGCTAATTACTGCTGCTTCAGATTACATAATTATTTTCCATGTCTATCTAGCTCTCTCTTCATTTGTAGGTTGAAAGTTGATTAAGCACAAAGTACTGTGCCACCGCTAATTTTACCTCAAAGAGGGCAAATAAAAAAAAAACATTATCAATATCTATGCATAATGCAATTTCCTTTTCCATTAGTTTTCTGTACTCCCTCGGCCCCTTTGGCATTACTGGAGATCTTTGGTGTTTGAATTAACTCTGTTCCTTTGCGGCCAGATCTGTCTTTGGCTCAGGTCCCAAGTCCCAGTGGTAGCTGAGACATGTAATTCATGGATCTAAAGGACAGTTTCTGGAAGAGTCCTGCCTAGAAGGGCAGTGTATGTCCTACCAAACAGGGAAAACAATGTCAGTAGCTGGATCAGGAAACACTCAAATATTATGCAGTTTGTGTGTTCTCTGTCAATCCCAAATGAAAATGAAAATAATGACTTTCAAATAAATAATATAAAGTAGTAAATAACAATGAAACTTACAAGAAAAATCTGTAAAAAGAAATAAAGAAATTAGGTTAATGCCTTGCCAGCTGCTGTCCACAACACTGCTTCTTAAAGTTTTTGTTATTTAATCACATGAAAAAGCCAACACATGGCTGTTTATCACTTGTGTGACTGGCCAGTGTTTTCACCAGAAAACCATGGAACAATGCTCTCAGCCTTACAGCCACAAGTTGCCTTTCCCAGACTCTGTAACGGAATAACTCTACGCTGCCTCTCTCAGCTTGGGCCATTGCCCAAGACCATGGCAACCCCAAATCACTGTCCTAAATGAAAGTGTCACATAATCCTAACACTGCAGGTGGATATAACAGAGAGAGAAAAGACTTAGCCTTCACCCAGAGTCATAGAATGGTTTGGGTAGTAAGGGAACTTTCAAGGTCATTTCATCCAACCCCCCTGCAATGAGCAGGGACACCTGCAACTAGAGCAGGTCGCTCAGAGCCCCATCCAGCTTGACCTGCAATAGTTCCAGAGATGGGGCATCGACCACCTCTCTGGGCAACCTGGGCCATGGTCTAACCACCCTCAGTGTAAAATAATTTCTTCCTTCTATTCAGTCTAAATCCCACTGCTTTTAGTTTAAATCACCCCTTGTCCTGCAACAACAGGCCCTGCTACAAAGCCTGTCCCCAACTTTCTGATTGGTCCCCTTTACATACTGAAAGACCACTATAAAGACTCCCTGGAGTCTTCTCTACTCCAGGCTGAACAATCCCAACTCTCTCAGCCTTTACTTATAGGAGACGTGTTCCAGCCTTCTGATCAGAAGTTCCCTACATGCTTAGCTGGCAGCTTTACATCCTTTAGAAGAGACTTTGGATAAGTTGGGACTCCCCTGCACCACAGCACTGCCTGCCCTGCATGCTAGTTGGCTTCCAGTCCCTGACACCAGCCCCTCCTTGGCAGGGTCCCCTTTATGTTCTTGCAAAATTTGACTCCCCCTACCTTCAGAAACAGGATGAGGAACCCAGCCAGCTCTTGTATTATCCTCCAAGATAACAAAGAGAAGCATGGCAGGATGAGGGCTGGCTTTTCTTTCCCCTGTGCAGTCAGCCAGCCATGCCTTGAAGGGAAACCCTTTTTTCCTTACAATAAACATCTTTACAGCAAGGAGACGAGCATGTGGAGCATCGATCCAATGATACTTCCCATCTGCACCCACTGACACGCTGAAGAACACCACTCCAGATGGCTGTTTCACCAGGAACTGTGCCAATGCTGAGCACAAAGAGAGTTCCTGTCCTCAAGTACGTCAAGAAATAGCACTGAGATGAAAGGATGTTGGTCCAGACAATTTTGGCACTCCAGCAGATTAACTGTTGTCAGTTTCAGATATGTAAGGAATTTGTAGGCAGTGCAGAAGGGCAGGCTTTCATAGGGATTTGAAGTATGATGCTGTTTCATGACTTTTAGGTGGTGCAAAGACAAAGTGGCACAGGCACTAAAACTGCACCAGGCTTGTCATCCTTTAGCCAGGAAAACTCAGGTCTTGGTTCTCAAGACATGGAGCTAATGGAGACCTTTCAAATCAACAGTGAGTTTTCAGCTGAAACTCAGTGGACCTGAGGGAACAGCACACCATCCAACACAGAATATGAACCCATGTACCTTTGGGTCCAACCACAGATTCCATCTCTGTCTCTTGGCTCCAGTGTCTCATTGCATTTCATTCTCTTTGGGGCAGAAATTGCCACATCATTTGTGACAATTCTCACATCCCCTGTACTCTTAGGAGAACTCATTAAATGCATTAACAAAATTTTAAATACAGTGCTTCTGATCACCAAAATCATGTCCTACAACAAGAATGAAACAACTCCAGAATGAGCTTCAGGATAAAAATATTAAACTCAACTTTTCAATAAATACACTACGTTTTATTCTTTTCTCCGGAATAAAGGTAGCAATTTTTTTTTCTATTAAACACAGCAGTGACAAACCTGTCTGAGGTAGGAGGTAAGAATTTAAGGCAAGCTCTAGAAGATGTTCTTTCTTAGTCCTTGCCTTAAATTTCCATTTTCCCTGGCAGATTTGTGAATGATTACATCAACTTTGAGGCATTCAGTTGCTTCATCAGTGTTAAATTCCCAGAAGGAAATACAGCAGAACTAAAGCAAGGATGAGGATGTTGTGTGGGTGACCAGCAGCAAGTTGATCTTGTCCCACGTATACATGTTAATTTAAAATTCTGAAAGAAATTCTGATCAAAGCATTAATTGTTGATGTTTTAAATGTTAAGTCGTTGCTTTTCATCTTCTATGATGGGGGAGAGTGCTGTCACTTCAAATCTCTCTTGTTTTGTGCCAGAGATTTCTAGTAGACATGGATCTTGGGATGTTAATGTTTACATTTGTATTCACTCTGCAAAAACCTAAAACGTTCACCTCCTATGAATATTCAGTCTAGAAAAATTCAGACAACATTTACACTTTCAGGCCAGTAATTTCAATTATTTATTCACCAGAAGAGCTGAAACATAGATAGCTGACCAAATACCTATCCATCCATTGAGCTACTTGGACAACTTCCTTAACTGCAACTAAAAGTAGTGAAAAACATCTTAAAGCATTTGATCTAGTGTGTATTATTATCAGGACTGGTAAATGTGAGAGCAGAAGACACCAGACACAAGCATCACACAAGCAATTAGACAGCTACACCAGAAATTAGAGTCCTCACCTATGACTACCAGCAAAATAGGTGAATTACACATAGGACTATAGAATGGGTTGGGTTGGAAGGGACCTCACAGCTCATCTAGTTCCAAAGAGGGGGCTCGATGCTCTGGTCCCAGGGAGTCCCTTCCAGCCCTATGCTCAAAGCACTGTGGTTCTGGAGTGTCCATCTGAAGCAGCAGCTCAATGACAGGGGTAATTAACTCTTAAGAATAATAAGAAGAATGCCAACATGAACCATGTTGGAAACAACATTTTCTTCTCTGAAGTTCAATCTTCTATGTGCAAAAATCAGAGATTTCAAGGGTGATGCAAAAGATGCTGGGGGGAAAGGACTCCCCCGCTCCCCTCTGACTGCCTACATAGAGAGAAGCCCCAAGTACAAAACCACAGAAGAACGCATTATTCAGATACAAGACACAGCTCTACTAATAAACTTGTTAACATCAAAGGGCAATGTTACCAGTAGACTGCAAGGAAGTTGCTGTGATTACAGAGCTATTTGCTTGTAAGGCAACTGACTTAAGAACGAAAAAAATTAAAGCTCTTTCCTGGGGTGAATGAGTTTGTTACCTTTTTGCAAGCCGTGTGGTGAATTCTAGCAGGACAGATGAAGATCTGCCCTCTAATGTATGGGAGTGCTCCCATGGGTTAAGTCTTTTTATATGATAATTCAAAGAAGGTGGCAAGAGAAAGAAATCTGTCTCAGCTACTGATGACTACAAGAGAAAAAAAAAGAGTCCTTGGGGAACTAGGGACAGAACAACTATTCATGTTTTCTTCCAATGACTAACTCCTCTTGATGACTTTGAGCTCTAACTTTATGTCAGTGATAGTGCAGTTAGTTCTTCAGCTGCTCTCAGATCCATTCTTTGAACATCCCCATGCTTATTTGGATTCTGCTATGTTCAACCTGCATAGCAGGACATGCTCTGTGTAATCACATTTATTAACTTATCTGGAAAAAGATGTCTTCAAAATTAGCAGTAAGTGCCAGGTTCTTTCCCCAGTGATGAGCAGCAACTGTACCTCCCTGTTAGCAGGATCCCCACAATTCACATTGAATAGATTTCTTCAAGACAGGTGAATGTGCCACTGAAGACCAATTTATGAATATTTCTAGAACCACAGTAAACAAATGAATATTTAAAGAGGGTCTTTGATGTATTTCCCTAATGCTGCTGTAAGCAGAAATGTCTGCATTTCTTACTGCCAATAAACTACCCTCTTGGATCCAGCATGGAGAGCAGACACCATAGCTAGGCCTAAGATACACTTTACTAAATAGTTTACACGTCAAAGGACAGACTATTTGAAATATCAAATGAGACAGTGGATGTTCAAAGGAGCTTCCCCTGGGAAGCTGAGAAGAGTAAACAGATGGAACCCAGAGAACCTGGCATACATGTGGCCCATTTATTGCTTTAAGATTGTCTCCATGATGCAGTACTTTGCTTTTGAATAACCCATCTTGTGCTGGAAGACCACAATCTTCAGTCTGCTGTGATAGCTGCAAAAACAGCAGAATGGCAGTTGCCTCCCCAAACCCTTCAAGGGAAACATGGCAAGTACTTGGCAGCCATGGATCAAAGTTCTGAGAACAGTGTGAATCTCAAGAAGAATAAAAGCTGCAGATTTGAGAGGGGAAGAATTTGACTGGTCTGAGAGGGCCAGAGGTGCACAGTAGTGGGAGTAAACTCCTTGCAGAGTTTATAATATTTGAACATCAAAGTTTTCAACAACTAAGCATAAGATGCTCTTGCTGCTTGTTAGACAAGTGTAGGTTAGGGCTTATCTCTCTAGCCTTTTACAGTCATTTAATACCAGAGGAAAAAACTTTTATTTTGCTTTTGGCTGTGTATATCACTGCATCTGTGAGATTCTTTCCCATGGTTTTGTCTCTTATCAGTCTGTTCCACTCTCACAAAAGCTTCTGCACTGATGACAAGGTACAATGATGCAGTAAACTCTCCTGTAAGCTGGGCTTCCTAATGTGTTTCAACACTTCTCTATGAAGATGCTCTTAGTGGTGAGGAAAAAGGGATGAAGGGAGAGCAGGTCTCCCTAACATTGGCCTATCTACTTAACTCACATATGTTACTTTTAAATATTCCTTGAACAAAGAACAAGTGGAAACTATACATTCAGTAATAAGATTACTATACTTTTATACCCAGTTTCAGGTCATGTGCAAGTCATTAATGGGATAGGGAAAAAAGAAAGCTACAGCAACAATAGTACAACCAAAATAGAAGTGTTTCAAGGGACTGATTCATCTAGTGTACCAGTCTTAAGACACCTGGTCCCTTCTTTCAAGGAACTAATTTGTAAAGATTTAAGGAATGTGAAAACATTCACTCCTGGAGCCTGTCATATGCAAATACTGCTGGATTGCAGAATTCAGGGAAATGCTTAAAAATAAGGCAATCAGGAGCTGATGAAATTTCACTGGAGCCCCCAGAAAGCTGCCAGATGAAGTTTATGACTCAGGCCAAAACAAAGTTAATTTATATTTTTAGATCTAATGCTAGTAGGCATTTCTGGATTTAGAGCAAAATTCCAGTTGCGGTTGCATCTTAAAGATGAGGTGAGGAAGTCTAACATTAGTTCTATCCCTTTGGACCCCTGTCTTCTCCATCTTGCAAACTCATAGGTGCTTCCTGAAGCAAGCTCTAAACCCAGTCAGGGCTGTACCTCATACATCTGCCCCTTCTAGTCAGAGCTAGAACTCTTCCATCTCAAAACTAGAAAGACCACCCCTAACTTACTGAGTCCAGTTATATACCACTCTCCTCTCATCCTTCTGGCATGGATTCCAGCATTATTTTTGGCCATGGTCAAACAACATTAGGGAGAAAGATTTTACTGGCTCCAGCACCAAGTCTAGTTCCCCTTTGCCCCTGGTTCAATGCCTAATCTCAAACACTCCTGGTATTAGAACTTAAAATCAGTGTAGAATATTGTAGTGGGGGACATGGTTTAGTGGTGGACTTGGCAGTGCTGGGCTAACAGTTGGACTCTGAGATCTTAAAGGTCTTTTCCAACCAAAATAATTCTATGGTTTAATGGTAACACTGGTTTTAAAGATCCTGTTAGGAGCTAGGGATTCGTGTGGGATCTGGAGGTGCTCCTGGGCTAAACCCCATGTTTAGAATCAGCAAAGGCTACACTAGAGGTGAGCTGGGTCTGAAGGTTAGTGACGATTATGTCTGTGTCTGGGTAAAGGCTCAGGCTGCAAGCTTTATGGGTTTTCACTCTGTGCTGATGGGCAGGCACTTTGGGAGGTAGCAGTATCAGCACTTTCCTGTATCCCCCTGGCACACTGCCCCTGCTCTACCCATCAAGATCTGAACTGTGTTTGCTCTGTACATGCTCCACCTGTCCTCCGCCTTTCACTAATGCCCACATTTCTGAACCACGTTAAGTGCATTTTTTCCCTTCATGAGCCTCTAAGCTGATCAAAAAGGACATCAGCTGAAAATTCATTTGAGGGAAGTGTCTGACTCTCAAGTATGCTGACAAACCTGGGCAAGATTTTCTCTCGAGAACCAAAATTCCTAGTTTAGTTTCTTGCCAATTTAAATTAATGGTGGCTCTAATTGCCCACACGTCATTGATCCAGCTCTGTGTTGTGGCCACTTGGGTGTATTTGGCCTGCTTGAGCTGTTGCTAGTTTCTTTTGTTAAGTATCAAATGGCTTTTATATCATCTAAGCATCTCAGTAAAAAAGGCTTTGGAACCCAGCATCAGTAAGTGCCTGCAATCATATCTTTTCTCTTTTTTTTTTTTTGAACATCTGAGCTATTTTTGAGCTGAGCAGAGGGCTGAATGCTATAATCTCTTCCTTTCTTCCTTCCTGTGAATACACCACTTATCTGATTACTGAATATTGCAATAAATTATGCCCCCTGCAATAATTTAATGTAGCTTGCTGAAGATGCAGAATAGAAAAGGGACTGTGACTATAATAGCAAGATTATGACCAAAATAGTTTACTTACAAGATATTTCTAATTTTTTTTTGCATGTGTTTTTATATATGAGTGGAACGTTATCATCCTTACCTTAGTTTCACTTTTTAGAGCTGGAATACACATTCATACATCTCAGGCACAAGCCTCTGCCAATGTCTGTATCTTGTACCTCATGTTATGGTTGGAATTAAGCAGGGCAGGAAGTGAAATCAACTCAATCTGATCAAGCCTCAGCTAAAGTTTGATCTCATCCTGGGCATTTGGGGTAGTTAATTTGAACCCCTCTTGCACTCATCTGTTTTGATCGCAGATGTAACTGAAATACCTTTTCCTCTTGCTTACCTCCTAAGGGTGGGATTTCTCATAGAATGGTTTGGGTTGGAAGGGACCTTTCAAGGTCATCCAGTCCAACCTCCCTGCAGGGACCAGGGACATCTGCAGCTAGAGTAGGTTGCTCAGAGCCCCATCAAACCTCAACTGGATGTTCCAGGGATGGAGCTTCTACCACCAAGATTAAAATTATATATGGAGGGATCAGCTACTATGCTTTGTTCACATGTGGCACAGTCCAATGTCTTTGATGCAAAAAGGCTTCCAGTTCCTGGGTCAACTACCTACCCTTTCCTTGAGGAAACCCATCTAGTAAGACAGCAAACTGTTCTGTCTTCAGGTCTCTGCTCCTCTTATACTCTTGTCACCCTCACCAGGGCTGCTCTGATTTAGAGCAGTGTATTTTCAATGGTACTGTGGATTTGGAGTTGCGATGAAAAGGAATTAGACAGACTGTGGGGTCCCTGGGAGTCCAAGGTGACAAAGCTGGAAATCCAACTTTTTTTTGTCTTTGTTGGCTAGTGCTTCTATCTGCTTTCTTTAAAATAACAATTCCTGTTTATGGCAGAATACAAATACATACAATGTGGGATTTATATGTAGGTACAAGCTCCTGAGGATTTTGCAGTAATTTTCCACTGAAAATAGCATTTAAAACAGAAATGTTTTCTGAAGTGGATTAAATCCAGATGGCACCAGAAAGCTGATCCAGTCTTGAGTTTAAGTTTTCACAGCTAAGGGTGCCTAGTCCGTCAAAGTTAGAAAACACCAGCATTCATCTTAGGCCAGCATATGAAATAATCCCCTTTTTGGTCTCTATAAATCATATATTCAGATGCATGGAATGCACAAATAACAACTGCAGAACTGTTCTACCCACAAGGGCACTCAAGGTGGAATGGCAGCAAAGAAGCCCTGGGGACCCCCTCAGTCAAAAGCACATCGCTGTTCAAGGTGGCACCACATGGGCTTGGCATGAACCAAGTCTGAAAGCAATTCAGCTCTGCTTGTACAATGGTGCACAGACATGTGGAGTTAAGTCCCATGAGTGCAGCTACATGGGACATTTGCATGGTTTGATATCACTCTGTGATGTTACCGCAGAGAGATGAAGCAGCCTGAGGGATCTCTATGCAAGAGCAGAGAACTCCCAAGACCCTACACTTGGTGGTTACCAGGGACCAATGGTACTATCGCAGAAAAGGGAGAAGGGCAGCACAGCTGTGACTTCAAATCTGTTCATTTTAGACCTGATTCTGAAGTTATAATGAAAAAACAATAATCACTTTAAAAACTTCCTACAGAGGAAAGGTTAATTTCAATGGATAAATGGCTCCTAGAAACATTTCCTCCATTATCACTGTGGGAATCCTTTCTTAGACTTTTAGTGGTGCTTGTAAACTTTGCCTTGGTCTGTGATGTGAAAATGCTTTATGTGTCTCTCTTACTAACTATTGAACATCTGAGAGAGCAGAAAAAACGAGCAAAAAAATAAAAAAAAAAAACAAACCTCCCAGTGCTTGGAAAGTCAAGCACTGAAGAGCAATAAAGAAATTAGGTGAGTGCTGCCATTTATGATTTTGATTATTATGAGCAAATTCAGTTATATCCAGATAAACTGGAAGGGCCTCGCCTTGTTCTAGGAAGACAAAAGCTCGCCTGTCCGCTGTGAGGAGTTACTCCAGACCACAGAGAACAGGCAGGGCACAGGAATGTGAATTCCATACTTGGTTTAAAGAAACTGGAGAAAAAAAATAATCATAAACCCTATTCTCACAACTGCATATTCCAGGGAGAGTCTGGGCATTTCCAGCCCTCCCACAAACTCATGGGCCCATAGCAAAATTTCAGAGCTTTGCTGCAATGTTACAGGATGAGGAGAAGCCAAGAGAATTATGTCAAACAAATTCACAACCGTATGAATTACAAAGCAAAGCCCACAGAGGTATCTTTTTCATAATAGCATGATGATCCTGTCTGCCAGAAACTGAAGTCATTGGTAACACTTATTTCTCAAAGCAGTTCTATGTATCAATTTATATTTCAAGCACTATCTTCAAATTAAATTTCTAGGCTTAAAATGCCTGTTTTCTGTTCCCTCCCCCCTTCCAATTCTATGTCCTCCAAGATTAACAAAACTTCCTTCATGCCAGCAAATTAATCACCCTACAAAACTAAACTGATCATTGGAGCTGCAGCACACCACAACTGCCATTAAAAACTCAATATTGCTATTTTTTTGTCTTTAAATTTTATGGAGCTGTTTGCAACAGCCTCTCCTCTAAGTATACACAACCCCACAATAAATACAGTGGCAAGCCCTGAACCGTGATGGGTTTTGATATGCCATGAGCTTCCCACGTGACCAGACTGCTAGTCTAGGGGCTTTTTTGTATCTAGTGTCCAAATTCTTGCACACATCTGTTCACGCAGGATTTACCAGCACCACAACCATCACCCCCTCCCCGAAGCCTTCTGTTAGCCCATGTTCACTGATGCTTTGCCACAGAGGATGAGCAGAGATGCAGCTGCACTGCTGGCTTCAGCAGTAACCTTGCCAGTGCCCTCTCCTGCTGTCCAATCACTCTTATCAGGCCTTTCCTTCCCTCCCAGAAAAATCATTTATCTTCTTCCTTTCTGATCCTTCACCTGTGATGAACACAGGACACAGGAGCTCCTCTCTCCTCTACTCCAGGGTAAGCTGGCTGGTGGCAGGCTCAGGCATGGATGGGCTGCCCTTCCTACCCTCATAGCCTAGGGGAATGTCCTCTGGGCATACATAACCTCAGCTCCTCAGATTTTAATTTTTAGTTTAAAATTTCTGCCTTTAGGTTTTTTTTCTTTCCCCCCTTTTTTTTAAAAAAAAAAATAATGGGTTTTGTTTTGTTTTTGAATACATGAAATTTTAAACTTGTTCTGCTAGAGTTATTTTCAGTGAGGGTGCCAGAGCCAGGCCCAGGCTGCCCAGAGAGGTTGTGGAGTCTGCTTATCCGAAGAGATTCCAAACCCACCTGGACAATGTGATCCTGGGCACCCTGCTCTAAGTGACACTGCTGGAGCAGAGAGGTTGGACCAGATGATCTCCAGAGGTCCTTTCCAATCTCTACCATGCTGAGATTCTGCAATCTACCTGCCTCTCTTCAACTGAAAGCTGAGCTCCTTCACCCTAGTACGGAAGCTGAAGTATATACCACGGTATATTGCTTCTAGATGTCTCATTCCACATCCAGCAAAGAAACAAAACAAGAAATCAAAACTGCACACCTTAACAGAAACTCACGATGTTGGCCCTCTCAAGGACTGTCTTGATCCCATGGGAGCCCATAGCAAAATGCAGCAACCCCATCAACAAATCTCCTCAAACCCTGCAGTTTGCCTGAGTCAGCTCCTGCATTAAATACTGGAAGGAGCCTTCAGGCTTATGCACCTGTGACTTGCAACTGAATTATGCGTAATTTTAGACATGCAAAATGAACTCTGGCCTCCAAGCCTTGCTGCATTAACAACCCCTTATATAGCTTAAGCAACCAGGTCTTAACCTGAAGGCAGCACAAGCTTTGAACTTAGCTCCTATAAAAGCACCTGGACTTGTGTAGGCTGTGGTCCTGGCTTGATGAAGACAACTTTTGCTGCAGGACTCTCCACCAGGTCCTGCTCTCACCCCAAGGCGCAGAAGGCAGATCAAAGGCACAGCAGGAGGTACAGCTCTGGAGAGTCACCTCTCCTTAAATACTGTCCTGGTTTGAGTGAGAACAGAACTAATTCTGTTCAGTGATTTTACTCTTCAGATCAGTTCTAACTAACGGCACTTCTGAAGTTAGCAGCCTGTTTTCATGGACAGTGTCTACTGCTGGCAGTGATAATGCCCCATGTTTAGAGTTACTACCAAGGGTCTGTGTGCAGACCAAGGCCACTGCTGGATCTTGTGCACCACGCTGGGGGGTACAGAAAGTAAAAGGCTGCACCTGCAGGGAGGAACAGACAGGACAAGTGACCCCGAGCTGACCAATGAGGTATCCATCCTATATACATTTTATTTGGTATAAAGCTGAGGGATCCGCAGGGTCAAGCCCCTGCTCAGCTCAGTACGGGTTCTCTTCCAGTTTCCTCTTATGGCATATGAGGGGCACTCTGTCCATTCTGCCTTCAATCCTGATCTGTGTGTTCCTGAATTCAGCTCCTGAACACAGTTCCCCTCTGCTGCTGGGAACAGTTTGGGACTCTTCCAGTGCCTGCTCCACAGCATCAGTGGTGACAGTGATGTAATTGCCATTAGAGGGGTTGGGTTCAATGTTTGGTTTGTATATATTCCATTTTTAGTATTAATATTTTAATTTTCATTAAAGCAGTTCTAGTTTCCTTTTCTAATCAAAAACTCTCCCTTATTCCCTTTCTCTTCCCCTTTAGGGAGGGAGGGGGGTTAACAGAGAGCATCTGTTATAGGTCTAGCAGGATGCCCTGACCCTAAACTGTGACAAAAGCTGTGGGAAATTACCAGGACTCGGGCAAACTCAACTCTTCTCCAGGAAAAGCAACTGCTGTGGCATTTAAAGCACCTTCTGACCTTCCACCGCTCCTTACCTAAAGGTGCAAAGGGGAAGACAATGAAAGTGTCAACAAAACTTGGTTTTCCATAGCACATAGATCCCCTATTCTTGCTTAAAAACTAATTGTGTTAATCTTGTAGCTTTCTTGCTCAAATAGTAGAGAAGAGCAAATCAGCTCAAGCTTTCAGATATGAAAGTCTCCAGCACTTGCTCCTTCAATTAAATATACATCAACAGTGTTCACACATTGCTAAAGACCTCAACTGCTAAACAAAACACTTTTTCTTACATACTTCTGGTGTGTATTTTGCATGTCCTAACAACATGTGATGTAGTAAGCTGTGTGATGTCATAGCTCTGTCTATGAACTATCACCCTTGCCTTGGCTTACTCATAATATTCCTTATTAAAAATCTGCCTCAAGCCACAGGGGCATTTCTTGTTATGCCCATAGGAATAGCAGCATATCTGATTAGATTACCTGATTAGTCCCCCACGTGCTGTTGGGTACTGGGATCTCCAGGGTCCTGCTCTGAAGCTGGAAAGTGGAGCAGAGCAGAGAGGATACCAGGAGGGGAGAAGGGACTCACACAGGTGACAAAAAGCTAAGGTTAAAGCTAAACTGATTCTGCGTGAGAGCTTGCAAATGTGAATCTGTCCTCTCTGATGGGAGAAACATTACAAAGGTAAAACAGTGATCCTCAGAGAATCACAGAAACATTTTGTCTGGAAGATACCTTTAAGATCATTGCGTCCAATCGTTAATCCAGCACTGCCAGGGCACCACTAAACCATGTCCCTCAGCATCACATCTCCATGGCTTTGAAACTCCTCCAGGGATGGGGGCTCCACCACTGCCCGAGGCAGCCTGGTCCAGGCATTGACAACCCTTTTGGGGAAGAAATTCTTCCTCAGGTCCAACCTAAAACTCCCCTGGTGCAACTTGAGTCCATTTCCTCTTGTTCTGTTGCTTGTTCCTTGGAAGAAGAGACCGATCCCACCTGGCTCCAACCTCCTTTCGGGGAATTGGCAAGAGTGAAAGAGTGTCCCTTGAGCCTCTTTTACTTCAGACTGAACAACCCCAGTTTGTATTTTACATCTTTAAGTAATAACCTTCTTCAGATACTGGTACCATACAGAAACAACATCTGGAGCCCAAACACCCTTCTGTTAGTGCTGGCAGATGAGCCATGCAAAGGAACGAACAGCTGCATGTTACATCTCTACAAAATTTATAGCTTGCTATTAAACCAGCCTTGTCATGGCGTGGGTGGCTGAAAGTTTAGGGCTTTCCTTATTTATTTTCACTGCTTCAAACTTTTCAGATTTATTTTCATTCTTCCTTGGGGAGCCACATTTTTAAACATCTCTCAAGGTGTGACACAGCACTAGAATCATTCTTCTTTAGCAAGGTAATAACTTCTTTCTTGTCCCTGCTTTTTCCTTCTTCCTTCTCCTCAGCACATGCCCCTGCCTCCTTTTCCCTTGCCCACACAAGAACAATATGTTTTGGCTTCTTCCAAGCTCAGCTCCTCACTCCCTGATCCTCTCCCACCCCTTTCCAGGCAGAAGAGGGCACATGGTCATACCATGCCTACTGTCCTCTTAGGCACCCAACACCCCTTTTCCCGTGGGATTTTAGGAAGCCATACTACACTAGTAAAACAAGGGGCACATCTCTCCCTCTCCTCCATGGCCTTGACAAGGTGGAATAGGATCAAGGGGAGATATTGCCTTTTATTTTTCCCCCTAAAAAAATTCAAGGAGGATTGCAGAAAAAAATTGCTGGTCTCCCATGGATCTCCTAGTCAGAGTACCAATAGAGTGGAAATTACATGACAAAATCATGCACATAAAAGCAGGAACCTATTTCCACCCAATCAGCAAATTCCCATTTATGGTGGTACACTTTTTGGTGACTTCTGGTCTGCATTTGAATCAACCCTTTGACTGGCAAACAGAATATTTCATCATCATTATCTGGAGTTTGTTCTTTCTGCACCCCAAAGGAATTGTACCCGAGCTTTCAATATGTTTTAAAGTTCATTTGAGCTAAAAATGGCCAAGATCAACATTGAGACTTAAGAGAAATCACTGAAAGTCTTCCTAGGGCTGAAAGTAATAACAAAAGCTTTTATTCTTGTTTAAACTCTGTTGATGAACATGACTCAGCCCTTTCCCTGAGGCCAGCTCAGAGGTTTGCATCTTGTCAGTGCTGAGACAGATCCTGCCTATCTGGTCTGCTTTGTGTATGGACGAGCTCTTTTATTTGATTTTGGACAGAAGAGATCTGCATAAATAAATGTGCAGAAAAACACAAGCCGATGCTCTGTCCAAGCTCTGTGACAGCCAGAAATACCAGCCAGACCAGTGCCAAACTGGAGGCTGTGAGACTGTATCAGCATGTCACCAAGCTCAAATGCTCTTTTCATGAGGGTTTGACTCTTGTATCCTGTAATTAGACAAATGAATATTGCATATTTTAAACTTTGCAAGGCCATTGTCTCCTACAGTCCCCTGATAACCAAACTCATGTGGTATCAACTGGATAACTGGAATATAAGGTGGGTGGAAACCTGTCTGCTCAAAGGGTGATGACTTTCATCCAAGGACACACAAGTGGACTAATAAATGTATATGTGCAAGCTTATGGCACATCCAGTTAGCTCAGGCGAAAAGCATCAGCACTGATAGCACCGTCAAGTCCACAACTCAACTCATATGCCATTTCTCATCCAAAAGATTTTGAGGTCACTGAAAACATTCAGGGTTTAATTTCATGAGTACATGATTTGATTTCCTCTCCTCTTTCAACCTCAGGATAAAAACTGGTAACTTCAGTGTAGCTCTTGCTCTCAAAATGCAGGAGTTGAGCACAGGTACATCCCTCCATTATCTACCGCTATCAATTTTAAATTCTTTTGTGATATTTCAGAGAACTCTTCTTTTACAACCTCTTCCTCTTGCTGAATAGCAATTTGTTTGGCTCATTACTTAGGAAAACACTTGCCATACCCAATATACTCCTTCAAAGCAGGGTTAAAATGTGCTCAAAATTACATTGCTCTGTTACTACTACCACTAACATATATTGAGAGCTATACTTACATAAGTGCTAAGATAAGGCTTAACCACACATGCTTATGTGCAGAAATCAGATTCTGGTATGGAAAAATACATTTATTTTGCATTCAGAAGAAGGGAGGATTTGGCTGTAGATGAAATGCAGTTCTGTTCTGTAAACAGAGGTTAGTAATTATCAGGCTTGCCCACACCTGTTTCACTGGAGGTAGGAATATGAATATACTCCTATTTACTGGTGCTTTACAGGGAATTACAGGTCATGCTAACACATATCAATTAAATTTCTTTTTGAATTAATTGCTCTAAACCCAGATAACTTTACACAAAATTTTCACTTAAATTATCCATCATAGAAATAGATGGAAACCTTCTCCCTTTAAAAAAAAACACATAAATTTCAAAATTATTTTACAACAGACCTATTTTCTATCATCATATATCTTGCTTTGCCTTCCCTCTCCCTCCTCTTGTGCATTCCCTCTCTCTGACCCCCTTTATCTTTCAGAGGTGCAGCATCTACAGCAGTACCCACCACTGAGCTTCCCTGTAACTGGCTCTAGGTGAGGTATGGGGAAGGTGCAGCGTATCTTGGTGTGGAATGCTTCTGCTGGCCAGCTTGAGTCAGCTGCCCTGGCTTTCACTCCAGTCTTTAGCACCTGGCTGACTGAAACCCAATAAATCACAGGACCCCAGCATGGTGGTGGTAGGAAGGGACCTCTGGAGATCATCTGGTCCAACCCTCCTGTTCCAGCAGGGTCACCCAGAGCAGGGTGCCCAGGATTGCATTGTCCAGGTGGGCTTGGAATCTCTCCAGAGAAGGAGACTCCACATCCTCTCTTGGCAGCCTGGGCCAGGCTCTGGCACCTTCACAGGAAAGTAGTTTTCCTTAAAGACCTTGATTGCAATGTAGGCCTGCATACCATGGCTGGCCATGAATAAACCAAAGTGTCTTATCAACTTTGTTCTCACTGATTTCAGTGCTGCAGTCTTCTCAAAAATGAAGCTTTCCTCAATAGAAATTTGATGCTATGATCCTATCCCAGCAAATCCAGGACACAGAGTTTTTCTTTTTCCTTCTCCCTTCTCTTCTCCACTACAAAGAGCAGCACAGGAGAAAGTAGGAAAGAATTTGTTTGAAAATTTGGCAAACAAATGATTATAAAATGATAGAGTGGTTTGGGTTGGAAGGGACCCTTAAAGGCCATCTAGTCCAATCACCTGCAGTGATCATGCAACTAGAGCTGGTTGCTCAGAGCCCTGGCCAACCTCACCTGGAACATTTCCAGGGATGGGGCATTGACTACCTTTCATTGCATTTCTTTTCTTTGGCCAAGTAAATAAGGAAAATAAGACTCACACATTATCAGTGCAGTCCTCAATGCCCACTGAAGGCTTTGAGGACTTCATTTGGACATTATTATACTAAATCTCCCCATCTCCAAAGAAGTCAATATTCAGTTAATATTTATTACACCTGCATCTTTGCTAAGGAAATGCAGATGAGGTTTTCTCTGCAGGTCTAGCTTCCAGAGAAACATTTCTGTGTTCTGTATGTGAGACAATACAGCAACAATATCCAGAGAGGTTTTTATTTTAATAACAATGTGTTTTTTTTCCCCATGTCTGTCTGCCTTTATGCTGATTTTCAACCCTTCCTCTCAGGTCAGGACCTCAGTCAAAGCACAGAACTTGACTGTCCTATAATTTCTTTTGCCAGCTCCAAAGTAAAGAAGGTTTCAGAAGGTCAAAGAGGAAAACATGAAAGGGAAAAGTGAAGGGGAAAAAAAAAAAACCAAACCAACAAACCTACTCATATTCCTTTTATTCTGCATTTAATGACAGAAAGGTTAAGAAGGGGGCAAACAGAAGCTTCTGTTTTGATGAAGAATCTACAGGAGAAAAAAAAAAAAGAAATAAAAAAAACAAATCGGTCATTTTTAAATACTTCTGAAGGAAAATAGTTGAGTGCTGCTGCAGGAACATCCCTGCACTTCTTTTGTCTTGGTGCTGAGTCCAGCTGCCTGGCTCTTCTGAATATAAGCACCCATGGGAGGACAGAGATCAGATTACCTACAGTAGCACCATTTGACAACGTTGTTAATAAAGGCAGTTAGTTCTCTATGGCCACTGTTCTTCTCATCCTTACAACATAGTATTCAAGGTGTCTCCACTGTGTGACTGATTTATAGGAGGAAAGGAGTAAGGAGCAGATACTGTTCTTAAAATCTGATAACACAAGTGTTGCATGTAGCAGGAGTTCACAATAACACTGTGGCTGTCAGGGTGTTACTCCTTGTACAAGGATCATGTCAATCACTTCCCAAGAGTATGTACAAGTAAGGAAAACAAGGATTATGGACAACCCAAGAAAACTACTGTGTAGAGCCTCCCCTGATCTGGAAAGATCATAGAATCATAGACTGGTTTGGGTTGGAAGGGACCTTATAGAGCCATCTAGTCCAACCTCCCTGCAGTGAGCAGGGACATCTGCAACTCGAGCAGGTTGCTCAGAGCCCCGACCAACCTCACCTGCAATGATTCCAGGGATGGAGCTTCTACCACCTCTCTGAGCAGCCTGGTCCAGGATTTCACCACCCTCAGCATAAAAAAAAAATAAATTTCTTCTTTCTCTCTAGTCTAAATCTCCCTCAATTTAAAATCATTGCCCCTTGTCCTTTCGCAACAGGCCCTGCTAAAATGTCTGTCCCCATCTTTCTTTTACAACCCCTTTAAGTACTGAAAGTCCTTAGAAAGATCTGAGTCACCAAGAGCCCACCAAAAGTGTGATGTTTTAAACCTTGCAGTTAGCATACAACCCAACTTCAAATCACCTGTCAACGACCCTCATGCCACCCCTAATTTTTCTTTTTTTTTCCCCTTTAAGCTCTATGTCCCTATGTGTGTTTTGCTACCACAGCCACTTCAGATAAAGCTGTAATTAGGGATGCTACGTGTAAGCCTTTCAATATGTCACCTTCAGCGTAGGCAGATGATGAACATTGATGAATTTCACTGTAGCCCTCCTCATTATGCAGCTGAGGCTGCCTGTACCTGCCAAAAATAAAGCGTGGAAGGGCCTCCTGTCATCTGCTGCACCACAAACTACATCTAAAAGATGACAACTTCTCTCTAATAGGAAGAAAGCACAACTTTGCATTTATCATCAGCAAGAGTAATAGTAACAACTACTGACCTGTGACAACTAATGTGGTGTTTCACAAACTCAGAGAAAGGCAATTAAAAGCTGAAGTGGAAGAATATCACAGGCGAACTAGAAAGATTTGGAAACCGAGGTAGGTAAGGGAGTCCTTTGAAAGAGCATCAGTTTAGCACCAGGGGAGGAGATGAATAAATACACAACTGTGCCCATCATACTGAATTAGGTGAACAGGTTTCATAGCCCCACCTTGATACACTAATTCATTGAAAATATGGTCCTATCCTTCCTAAGGCTATTAACCCACAGGTTTTAAAAAGGAGGTCTTGAAACACCAGTAGAAACTACATATAAAGCCACAAATGACCCAGTATCCTGACAGCTTTGCTGTGCCCAAGAGCAGTCACCGTGACATGCTGGCAGAGCTGGTGATGCTCTTGGCTGCAGCCATTCCTTTGGTTACTTTTCAACTACTGTTGCTTAAAACCATTACTCCTGGTCTTTCTGCTATGCCATGTGGTCCTGTGTTACCCTCCAACAGGGCCAAACAGAAATTAACAAAAAAAATAAAATGAACAAAATAATAATAATAATTATTTTTTTTTTAAAAGAAATAAAATTACCAAAATTATGAAGAACAGAAGAGCCCTACACTGGCCAGGAAATAAAAACCCCAATAAATTTATAGAATCATGTTGGTTGGAAAAAACCTTTAAGATCATTGAGCTCAACTGTTAACCCAGCACTGCCAGGTTACCACTAAACTGTGCCCTGAGCATCCTGCTCCAGGCCTTGACAACCCTTGTGGTGAAGAAATTGTTCCTCATGTCCAACTTAAACCTCCCCTGGTGCAGCTTGAGGCCATTTCCTCCTGTCCTGTCATGCATTCCTTGGTAGAAGAGACTGACCCCAACGTGGCTCCAGTCTCCTTTCAGGGAGCTGTCAAGAGCGAGGAGGTCTCCCCTGAGCCTCCTTTTCTCTAGGTTGAACAACCCCAGGCCACTTATCATAAATAATTGTGAACAACAACAGAAGAGCCTCACACTGGCTTCTCCCAGTAAAATCGGGTTTTGACCAAGTAACTTGTTGCTGCAACAGTAAGTGCTGGAGGACCCCCCAAACTTGTAGTCCCTATACAAAAGCTTGCATAGCTTCTTCCAGCTCTTCTATCCAGTCAGAGGGTCTCAGATGCATTCAGATGGACAGGGCCACCATGCATAGTACCAGGTGGCATGGGGTGCCACAGGCCACTGCTGTGGTTTGCAGGTCCCATAGCAGATATAAATGTAGCACCCAAGTACCTGCTATGGACTACCTCCTCTCTGGGGGTTGGCCCTGTGCCCTCAGCTTCAGCTCACATGGAATCAACATCTAAGTCCAAGAGCCAGAAGCTCCCCAGCTGTGCTGCAGCCCCATCCTTTCCAATATCCCCCCTCTCACTGTTTTTTCTTCTTAACATCTTGGCAGGCCTCCTGCATGCTAATAGTACAGCACTGGGCACTCGCCCAGCCAGCTGCTGTCTTAGTATTAATTCAGATTTTAGATACCCCAATGCAGCATCTCTGGCTGCTTTCTAGGTGGTCAACTTACCACACACACAATCTGGGGGCTGGGTAGGGGAAAAAGCAGACAAAATAGCCGTGGTGTCTTGTCAAGCACAGTCCTGCTTGATTCCATCCCTTCGCTACCTCTAGCTCTAAAGAGATAGCAGGCAGACATTGTAGGTTCTAATCTCTGCTATAAAAAAAACAGCAACCAACGACAAAAAACAAACAAACAAACAAAACAAACAAACAAAAAGTAATAAGAATAGCAAAATAAGTGTTTTCAGGCAGAAGAAAGCAAATAGCAACATTTCTTAAACTGTGGTAGATAAGAATGAAACAAGTGGATTTTACGATCTTTGAATATCACTGTAGTGGACTGAGTATAAGTGATAAAACGGTTTAATGCCTCTTACAGCAAAAAAACCCCAAAAAACAAAAAACATGTATACATAAAATTATTCCCTGTTTCCCAATAACAGGTAAACCTGCTTTATAGAAATAAAGAGTGACAATCTAAGGGGATTTCAGAAAGTTTCCTCTGCCAGTCAGCTCTCTAGACTACAATTTGTATTTTTAAAGGTGGAAAAACCTCTTGTGGCTTCACAGAGGTGTTTTTAAGATACACAACACCAATTATGACCACTATTTGTCTTTATATGGATGCTTGAAGAAGAAAAAAGACGTTTTAGATTCATACAATCATTTAAGATCATTGAGTCCAACTATTAACCCATCACTGCCAGGCCACCACTAAACCATGTCCCTCAGCACCACGTTTCCATGGCTTTGAAACCCCTCCCAGGATGGGGACTCCACCAGTGCCCTGGGCAGCCTGGGCCAGGTCTTGACAGCTGTTTTGGGGAAGATGTTTTCCCTAATGCCCAAAACCAGAAATTAATAGTGGTTCGACAAGGTCCAGAAATGCTTCAAAGATAATATTCTTTTTCTGGCACTGAATGTGATCTCCAAAATATGTACAGGCACATGCAGAGAAACAGGCATCTCCATACAAAAATGCTGAAGTGACCATTTGTTCATGATAGGACATAGGACAGCTCTTAATCCACCAAAGAAGACTAGGAGGGAGCTGATGATTCACATAGTGAGTAAATCAGATGTAAACATATCACAATACTCCTCAGACACCCTATTTTTGGTAACTTGTTCTTTTAAGTACCCCTCTTTAGAGAACTTCTGAATCAGAATCTAATTGCCTTTCTCAATCCATTAGGAGGGAGAAAGGGGTTAATTATTTTTCAGTTTTATTTAGAAATACAATGAGCAGTGTGAAACTAAAACATATTAGCCACAGTGGGAAATAGAATTTAGCACAGAATTTTAACAAACAATCCACCTACCTTAATGCAAAAAAGCATGAAGTGATGCAAACCTCTTAAGCCAGGCAGACTTCTTTTTAATTTTGTTTTACTTAAGCCTGTCTTCTAAACATCTGTGTGCTGATGTGAGATGAATATCCAAACCGGTAATAACTGCAGCTAGATATTACATATGAAAAGATTCCTACCTAGCGTTGCCTTAGTGCTTTCCATCCCAAAAGGGTTGTGCACAATTTGCAGTCTGTGGCTGAGATACAATACATCAAAATGCAACACTACATCTATCATTGATGCAGAACTGGTCCAGGTATAAAACATGAGCGTAATTTAACTGCAGCAATGTGCCATTTAAAGACCAGAAACTATTAAATCCCATTATTGATATTTGGGTTGGCAGAATGTCATTGAAGAGAAACTTCTCTATTTTGACTTGGTTCTCAAAAGCCAAATAAACTACCAAGAGTGTCTCAAGCGGTCAAGAGCTCAATTAAAATTGTAATCTGAAGACGTAAACTTTTTAAAAACAAGTTGAATCATTTTGAAAGCTGTAACCCATAATAGCTGCATTGAGCCTTCACTGAGCTTGTTTCTCAAAACTTCTGACCATTCCACTTACGGAGGGTGCTACCCAAGCTTGAAGAGGAGGTCAGGATTGGTACTGAAATGCTTAGACAGTCAACAATTTTTTTCCCAAGCCAGAAGCACTTGGAAACTGGGTTTGAGAGGCTATCACAAAACACATCTATGTCCTACACACTTGAACACGCACACTTCAGCAAAAACAGGGCCGAAGATCCACCAAAGGGAAATAAAAATCCAAGCAGCTTTGAATATTTTTTTTTCTGGACATGAAATCTCATTTCCTGCATTACACTGCCTTTTGAATCACAATTCTGGAGATCACCAACAATGTACACGTGGCAGAGCTCACAATAAGTCTTCAACAAGTGGAAGGGCCAAACACACCTGATTTCTATCCACTCTAACTTGCTTCTAAATCAGCTTTCTCATGACTTAAGCTTTTTAATTGAAGAAGAGTTGTTTGGTGGACACCACCTTAAATGTCATCTCAGAGTGCTTTCACCCTGCCTTTAGGCACAGTACATTTCTCTTTTCTCCCAGGATGTCTTTTGGGTATAATATGACAGATGTTTCTCTGTTTAGTTTGAGCTGAACCATGCTAAGCAACAGCATGGCCACAGGTAATCAAACTGAGGCTGAGGCCCTGTACCCTGCACTGGCTGAAGCTGACATGAGAGAAGAGGATACTACCTGCATCACAATTTCTTCACTCTTCCCTTTTCCTTCACTACCTTAAGCACTGGCATAATAGTACCATCAACTGTTCTGCCAAGCATATCCACATTAGCCCATCCTATAACATCACTGCTTGTCACCCAAGCTGCTGTAGCCCACCTATGAATGTTTCCAGCCTTTGGCAGGATTGTAGTTCCTGATAATTACATTAAAGATGTCCCTACTCACTGTAGGGGGGTTGGACTAGATGGATTACGTGGGCTTCTGCTTTCCCAAGAGGCGAAGATAGCCCATGAGGGTGGTTCTCCTGGTATGAGCTGGATCTCCTCGGGTAAGGCCATCTGGTCACTTGAGAACTTCTGGATGTGCCTGTGAGCTGAATGTGAACAGATTTTAGTTGAATCAAAACTCATACTGGTTTAGTTTAGCCAGCATGGGGTATGCAGCAGGTCTGGTGTCTCAGAGCTGGTCTATGTTAAACACAAATGTTTTAATTAAAGTGGCGATTGATACAATTTTAAATTGATGAGCTGACTGTGTGCATATAAATCTATTAGAATCTGGAGTGTTATTTTAACTGGCAGTTTAGCACTGGCAGTTTTGAGGAGGTGTGGACGTAATTGCATATTTTAAACTAACGGCACAGATAGCAGTCATAGAGACCCCAGATCTCCCCAAGGCTTGGGGACAGATTCCTAAGAGGCAGAATCATAGAATTGTTTAGGTTGGAAAAGACCTTTGAGATCATTGAGTTCAGGTAGAGGTTGCAGGCATGACTGATAGGCCAGTCAATCACCTTCCTGACTAAAAGAGAAAAAAAATATCACTTCTCATTGAAGTTTGCTTCCTTCACAGTTACAGGCACTTGCAGATTTAGGATCACAAATGTATCTACAACACAGAAGATCTGCCTCTAGCAATTACCTTCCGCTGTGCTGAGGTGCCACGCACAATTAGGACTGCTCCTTCAACACACCAGACAAGTGGACTTCTTGCCCAGAATTATTTTTCATCTGACAGCATCATGAAGGAAATTGGAAAAGACAAATGGAGAAAGCAGCTGAAGCAAATGAGACTGTTCCTGGTGCCTGAGAAAGTGGAGAACCTGAAGAAAGAGTATAAGGTGAAGGAGGAGGAAGATCCCTAATCCAAACCTTGAGAAACTCAATAGGGCTTCTCCAAATGCTGTTGAGAGCAGTTGTAGGACAAGTCACCACAAGGATGCTCCTACAGGACACACAGCATCTCCCCCACTGGGAGAGGAAGACAAAGATGGAGTGGGGCAGAGGCAGCCGGTGGTGGTGTGGACAACTCCCTGCACACAGCTGTGGGGTTACATGATGTGCATCCAACCTGACGTACATCATCAAGTTCCCCAGGTTTCTGCTACCTCTGCATTCTGTTTCAGACAATCCCTTTCCCTGCTCACCTCGCTGTGCCATTTGCACCTTTGTGAGCCAACATCAGCAACATTTGGTGATTGCATGGCATTTCTCAGAGACAGAGCTTGGAAAATAACCTGGTGCCCTGCCTGTCTCTGCAGCACTCCTGCAGGAGCTGCCAAGGCAACCAGGGGTTGTGAAGGGTTAGGGGAAGGAAAACTCTGCCCCCAGAAATCAAAAGAATGGGATTGAGGATGCTAATGTGGAAAAATTGGTGTCACAACTGCACATAACCTGACTAGTTATCAGTATTTCACAGGCTTCTGTTGGTATCAGCAAACTTTTGATCAGGTTTATAAAGCTGATGCTTTTTTTTCCAAATGAAAGAACACAGATTTAAAGCAAAACCCCTCTGAATCTGCATTGCATGGGCCACCAGTTTGCCACCAGCTCCTATAGCTGCTCTAGCTGCTGTTCCCCTGCTCCACTTTGACACAGCCGGAGGGTCACAAATCATTCCTGTCTCCCTCGTGCAACCACAAAGGGGGTCCTGATGATGTGTGCAAAGATCTTCCATTTAAAAGACCAATTCAAATGATCTTTGACCTGGCCAGGGCTTGTAATTTTCAGATAAGAAATAAATGTTCAGCTGCCTAGGACAAGCCTCCCTTCCTCCCCACAAACATGGGGCTGCATCTGACCTGCATCCCATCCAATGCAGGTTTGCCCTGTGCTCTGCCCCTTCCGATGCTGCAGTATTCTGTCAGGTTTTATACTCTGGGTATGTTTTATAGTCTATTATGCCAATGAGACATTTTAAGCACAAGTGTGACTTTGAGCAGATGTGCCTTGGGCTAATCCTTCCTCAGCTTCAACGAGCAAACCAGAGGAGACTGGCGTGGTGATGGGTTACTGTCAAAACACAAAGGGAGTGACACAATTAGATGTAATGACAGGGCCAAGCCCCTTGTCCCTTGCAGACAGATTTTTAAGCATGATCAAAGCACAGTTGATTTAAACACTTGTATCTGAACATGGCTCCAGGCAGCCTGCCCACTACCAGAGAAACCACAAGCGATAAAGAGCAAGTGTAAGCTCTCAGACTGGAGCAGGCAGCCTCCAGATACCCTGGTAAGAGTTCCCCACCTCAGACCCTCACTCCCATGTGTGGGTAAGCAGGTAACATTGGATTTCCCCCCTTGGATGTTACAACAAAGCAGCTTTTAGCACTGTGACAAAAGTGATGTTACTCACCATTTAAGAGACTGCTTGAAGCCCTGATGCTACACCTTTGTCCATTCAGGCTGCAGACTTAGAGTCATAGAATCATTGTGGTTAGAAAGCGCCTTTAAGATCACTGAGTCCAACTGTTAACTCAGCACTGACAAGTCCACCACTAAACCAAGTCCCTCAGCACCACATCTAAATGGCTGTGAAACCCCACCAGGGATAGGGACTCCACCACTGTGCTGGGCAGCCTGTGCCAGGCCTTGACAACCCTTGCAAAACTGTTCCTCATGTCCAACCTAAACCTCCCCCGGTGCAACCTGAGACCATTTCCTCCTACAGTATTGCTTGTTACTTAAGAGAAGACACTGACTCCCACTTCCCTACAACCTCCTTTCAGTGAGCTGTTGAGAGCAAGGAGGTGTCCCCTAAGCCTCATTTTCTCCAGGCTGAACAACCCCAGTTCCTCCAGCCATTTCTCATACAACTTGTTAAGGAAGAGTCCATCTTCTCCTCCATAAGAAGTGCTGTCTGACCTCTGCATGCCCCAGGCCCATGCCAACCCTGGCCTCCTTGCCATGATGGCATCTAAGAAACCCTCCTCCAGGCTGAATTTCTGCTATGAATTCACTGGTTAAATGCACTGCATCACACAGTGAATGGGGCTTTGATGCACCATGATGCATTTATTCTTAGATTTATTACACAGAATTATCATAGATGCTGGAATAGACCTTTGAGATCATCAAGTCCAGCCTAAGACCTGACACCACCTAGCTAGAGCATGTCACTAAATGCCTCATCCAATCTTTCCTTAAACACCACAAGGGATGGTGACTCCACCACCTTCCCCGGCAGACCATTGCAGTGTCTGATGACCCTTTCTGTAAGGAATTGCTTCCCGATATCCAACCTAAACCTCCCCTGGCACAGCTTCAGGCCATGCCCTCTCATTCTGTCGTCGGCTGCCTGGGACAAGAGTCCAGCTACCACCCGCCTACAACTACCTTTCAGGCAGGTGTGGAGAGTGATGAGGTCTCCCCTGAGTCTCCTCTTCTCCAGGCTGAACAGCCCCAGCTCCCTCAGCCTCTCCGCATAAGACTTTCCCTCCAGTCCTTTCACCAGTCTTGTTGCTCTCCTCTGGACCCGCTCCAGCACCTCAATATCCTTCTTGCAGTGATGGGCCCAGAACTGCACACAGTACTGGAGGTGAGGCCTCACCTGTGCCAGACACAGGGGAAGAATCACATCCCTAGTCCTGCTGGCCACACTATTCCCGATACAAGCCAAGATCCCATTGGCATTCCGTGCCACTTGGGCACACTGCTAACTAATGTTCAGCTGGCTGTCAACCAGTACTCCCAAATCCCTTTCAACCGGCTGCTCTCCAGCCATTCATCTCCCAGTCTATAGCGCTGCCTGGGGTTATTGTGGCCAAAGTGCAGGACTGGGCACTTGGCTGTGTTGAACTTCATCCCATTGGCCTCAGCCCATTGTCCCAGCCTGTCCAGGTCCCTCTGCAGCATCTCCCTGCCTTCCAGGAGATCAAGAGTCCTCCCCAACTTAGTGTCATCTGCAAATTTACTAAGGGTAGACTCGGTCCCCTCATCCAGGTCATCAATAAAGATGTTGATTAGAACTGGGCCCAGTACTGAACCCTGGGGTACACCACTGGTCACCGGACACCAGCTGGATGTGGCACCATTCACAACTACTCTGTGCCTGGTCATCCAGCCAGTTTTTAACGCAGCAGTGGGTGCACCTATCCAGGCCACATGCTATCAGCTTCTCCAGGAGAATGCTGTGGGGGACTGTGTCAAAGGCTTCACTGAGGTCCAGGTAGACCACATCCACAGCCTTCCGCTCGTCTCTCCGGCCAGTCACCCAGTCATAGAACAAGATCAGATTTGTTAGGCAGGATCTTCCCTTCCTAAAGCCATGTTGACTGGGCCTAAGCCCCTGGTTGTCTTGTATGTGCCACTCGATGGCACTCAGGATGTTATGCTCCATAACCTTGCCAGGCACTGAGGTCAGGCTGATAGACCTACAGTTCTCTGAATCATCCTTCCGGCCCTTTTTGTGAATGGGCGTCACATTGGCCAGCCTCCAGTCATCTGGGACCTCCCCAATTAGCCAGGACTGTTAAATGATGGAGAGCGGCCTAGCCAGCTCCTGTGCCAGCTCCCTAAGGACCCTGGGATGAATCCCATCCGGACCCATAGACTTGTGAGGATATAAGTGGCACAGCAGGTCCCTAACTACCTCCTCCTGGATTACAGGAGGGATATTCTGCTCCCCATTCCTGCCTTCCAACTCAGGAGCCCGGTTGCCCTAAGGATAATCTATTTTTGTATTGAAGACTGAGCCAAAGAAAGTGTTAAGTATCTCAGCCTTTTCCTTGTCTTCTGTCACTATGCCCCCTCCCCCTTCATCCAGTAAAAAAGGAATATTTTCTCTGACCCTTCTTTTATTATTACTGTATTTATAAAAGCATTTTTTGTTATCCTTAACAGAATTGGCCAGCTTAAGTTCTACACTGAGCTTTTGCACCTCTAATTGTCTTTCTACATAACTTGACAACACCCTTAAATGCTTCATAGCTCACCTGCCCCTTTTTCCAAAGGTGATATACTTTTTTTTTTTTTTTCCCCTGAGTTCTTGCAAAAGCTCCTTGTTCCGCCAGGCCAGTTTTCTACCCCACTGTCCTGTTTTCTGACACATAGGAACAGCCTGCTCTTGCACTTTCAGAATTGCATTCTTGAAGTAAGCCCAGTCTTCCGGGGCCCCTTTATTTAAGAGGGCTGCTTCCCAAGGAACTCTCTGCATCAACATCCCAAATTGTCCAAAGTCAGCCCTTCAGAAGTCTGAGGTAGAGGTTTTGCTGACGGTCCTCCTATCTTCACCCCATATTGAAAATTCTATCATGTCATGGTTGTTGTGGCCCAGACGACCTCCAACCAGCACATCTTCTACCAGCCCTTCCCTGTTTGTAAACAGCAGACCTAGTGGGGCACTACCCCTGGTAGGTTCACTTACCAGCTGCAACAGGAAGTTATCATCCACACATTCCAGAAAACTCCTAGACTGCCCCCTTTCTGCTGTGTTGTACTTCCAGCAGACATCTGGTAAGTTGAAATCCCCCATGAGAACAAAGGCTAGTGAACATGAACTATTTCTAGTCTGGTACCATCTACTGAGTGCTAAATGTGGTGCACGCAGAAGAGTGGACTGGTCTATGTGGGTCCTCCACATGTCCTGCTTGGACATGCCTGTTCCTGCTGTGGATGCAGGTACTTATTTTTCACTGAAATCTCATTTTTCATAAAGGCCAGGACCTCAGATATACCTGAATGAACGATGATTATCTCGGGATTTTCTCTGCTGAGCAAATGACTCACTGAATTTTTAGCCCTCAACGCCAAACTAAAATCTAATAAGAAAAGCTAAGAGGAGGAAAAAAAAAAATGTTCATTTCACTGCAGAGAGGGACTTCTGGTTGCAAAGAAAATGAATTAAATAGTCTGTTTAGCTTGAACTATCTGTGGAGATGTCATTCATCAATAGATAATGCAATTTATTCCTCTGACATTTGCCAGTGACTCTCAAGAGCTATGATAACAAGATCTGTACTGCCAGGCTCTAATTTTGTTTAAAATTTGCCTGCTTAGTAGAAGTGTTTAGAACAAGAAGAGTTCAGCTCATATTTCTGATTTGAGAAATCTTTGTTAAACATTACCAATAAAATGGTGAAATTGGTGATGTTGGATCTAGAAGGGTGAAATGGTCACAAAGAGAATTTGCTTCTCTTTTCTTTCACCTTTTTTCTGCTCTCAAAGAGTTGGATCAATACATTTTTATAAGAATTTTATCTTCTCTACACACTGAAAAAAAAATTCTTACTACCATATATACTCTGTTGATGATGAGCTTATATCTCAATAGATTAGTTTACTCACATGCACGTGTAGAGTGTGAGGGACAAGTTGCTGAGGGTGTGGACTGCAGCTACCTCTGGCTCTTTGCTTGTTCACATGCCTGCTCTAGAGCAACCAACAGAAGCGACTGTATGGGAGCCAGGCTGACCTACCACCCATGGAAGGGACAGGAACAAGAAATATAAAGGAGGAAATTAAATCAGAGCTCTCATTTTGGAAAGACATATAATTTACTAGGCAATAAAGAAGAAAAAGAAGGGTTTGGTCTTGCTTGCTAAATTTCATCGGATCCACAAGAAAGCCAGGCCATCAATCAACCAATCGATCCACATTTACATCTCAGCTTCAAAATCTAAGATCCAAACAGCACAACTGAATTGTACTAAGAGTCAATCCAAAGTGCCCTAAAAATCACAGATTTTTTTCAGACTGAGCACAGCCTTTATTTGTTTGACCCAGTCAGAAATTAGGATGAGGATGCAGAGCTGGTGAAGCCACACACAGTTAAGAGGTAAAAATCCTTAAGTGCTCAGTGTTATAATCCCTTGGATATACTTGCATTTCCAAGTACATATAATTGGATCTGACGTGCTGTGCCAAGGTCTACTCTGTTACCCAAGTCCATGGTTGGAGGTTCATCTGGTCTCTTTACTCATTATTTTAATTTCACTGGTAATTCACACGTCAGAGGAAAAGCACATACAACAGAAATCTTTGATGGGACCAGCAGAGGATTGCTTTGGGAGACAGCCAAGTCAGTGACACGATAAAAATGTAATTTCATTTGTTGTGACTACAAAACATGCAGTGTTGGCCCAGTATAAAGATTTTCAAACTCACTCAGAAAAATTTCAACAAAAGCTTTCAAAAAGCAGTTGCTGAAAAACAGAGAGTAGTGGAGGGAAGGAGGAGGGAACAGCCACAGCCTCCATTCTGCTGTGAGCTCCTGAAACAACCACACAGCAAAATATTTCTGCTTCAGGCCAAATAGAAATGCTTCCAAGTTTACAAAGGACACATAACACAACTTGGCTGATGCTTCAGCAGAGATGATCACAAGAGTAGAAGGGAAATGAGCCCTCAGTGAAGACCATGTTTTAAGAAGCATTTTGGAGCTATTTGGATTGGGAGATGTTGGATTGCAATAGAAAGAAGAACCCTTGTCTGATATCTTGTCTTGTCCCCATCAGAGAGTGGAACTCCAGAAAAACATGTTTCCACACAGTGGGTCATCAATGTGCAGCTCTCCAGCTGTATTCATCGCACTGTATGGTGGCACTTGATCAGCATGGAAAGGACATTTGTAATATCTCGAGAGCAAACAAGATTTTAGTGAGGCAAGAAAAGAAATAGAGGATTTGGAATCTTGCTGTTTAAATGAGATTCCTTTTGGCAGCATTTATTAAATAAAAGTACAGTCTTGTGTTTTGGAAACCTCTTTATTTTAAAGAGGATTTTGATCCATTGCATCAGAGAGGATGGATGGTGAGATTATTGTACTTCAGGGAGTCAAACCTGGGCCTATTGAAACCTGTTTTGTGATGTGTCACTGAGAGGGTTGCATTTCCTGTGGCTTTTTCCAGCCAGTCCTTTTATTAATTATTTGCATTGCAGTAATGGCAGACTAAGAGAATAAACTAGGGCATGCTGCCTCAGCCACCATATATTCTAAATTTAAAAGAGAAAAGAATTCCTGCCCCAGAGACCTCAAATTCTTCAAATACATGCAGAGGAAAACTGTGTTAAATACAAGAAAATATGGTTGCTGCAATAGTAGCATCATACAACTCCAATGAATTGGTCCATGTAAAAAGAGCAAGGAAGGAGCTCAGCAGTTTGTGAGGCTTTTACCCTGTGCCCCAAGGACAGCTCTCCAGCACGGAACCCTGCTCAGCTCCCCTCTCTGTGCTATGACTGCATGGCCTCAGAGGATGCATAAATCTGCAGGAAATATATTCCTTTAGGAAAGGATGTTGGTTGTCTCCCAACACTTTATTTTTGGCCCAGAGTGGAATGTCATCCATTCAGCCCATCACAGGCACCCAGCAGCACAGCAAATTTCTTCTGAGTCCTTAAATCTATTTCAAAGGATAAAACCACTCTTAAAAGGAGCCATTTCAGCTGTGATAATGATTCCTGCATAGCACCGTTTAGTATTTAATAGAAATATCACCATCTGTTCTAGCTTTAAACAATAAAATTAGAGACAACAGATTCAGCAGCTGCTATCATTAAAAAACAAAACCAAAACCAAGAACAACAGAGATAGAGGAAGGAGGTGAGTAAATACATGCGCTACACAAATAGAAAACGATTGCAGGGGAAACTTTCTCAAGGTCCTCTGCAAGAGAGAGATTATTGCTATGTTCTGTAATCTGCACAGCATGGATCTATCGCTTTTTCCCTTGTGTTTTAGATGTAAACCAGTGGGGGAGAGGAGGGAACAGAGCTCTGTGCTGAAACAGTGAATCCCTATCAATGCTGATTTCTTCCCGGCAAACAAGAACCCACAGCAAGGGGTTTTTCCGATACTGAAGATAAGATTAAATGCAGCAGGGAAGACAAAGCTTTTCTCTGTGGGCTGCAAATGGGTCTGAGCTAGACCTAGGGTTTATTTCCTGATAAAACTTGCATTTTCTACAAGGCATGTCTTTGCCAGCAATGTGGCACCAAGGGGCAGGAATGGTTCTGATATTGAGAGTAATTCAGTGTATTACAGGTAAAGTCATAGGCAGACTATGATCCTTCGCTACATCCTTTTCTAGACAGCTTCTCTGCCGGAGAACTAAAGCAATAGTTTAGCTGTTTACAACAACTTTCATACAGAGCATCTCTAGTCAAACAGTTCTAGCCTGGACTAGAAATTGAGCTGTGTTTGAAAAGGAAAAATTGTTTCACAATATTTTTCTAAGGAAAAATTTTGACACTAGCTAAAAATCAACCAAATAGATGATGAATATTTTTTTGAGTGTGCATGAGAATATGACCATAAAAAAAGCCTGTAAAGATATGCAACAGAAGAATGAAGCTTTTTGATCTGATTTTAAGCTTATTTCATCTTTACAACTTACTCCAGTGACATCTGTCCAAGTCAAGAATAACATAGCTACTGTCAGGAGAGCTAAACCCATGTTCAATAAATGCAGCTGGAATCAAGTTCCATGTCTTATCTCACATGATCAGTACGACTATTTAAAAAGCAAAAAGTCCTACTGTGAACTGAACCCAAGGGCTTCAGAAGAACACTGTGAAGGAAATACTAGTAGAAGATATACCAAGATCCACTCATGTCTTAAAGAGCAGCTGTGAATGGAGCTTTGTGAAATAGCTGGTCAACAAAACCGATCAGCCATCTGAACTAAAAGCCAGAACAACTCCCTAATGCATGTGCTACACCACTAAATACACTGCAGATAAATGCAGCGGAATTTCAGTTGAAGCTTCTCTCAATTTGGCCTATGTTCCAACTCTCCAGCATTGGTCTTTAGGATTTTCTCTTTCCCAAGTCCTTCTGTGCTTTCTCCAGGCAGTACTCCCTGCTTGTAACCTAAACCTGGTTACGGGTGGCTTGGGTCACCCCACCTGCCTGTAAAGACTGATCATAAATCATGTCCTGTGAACACATCACATACAGATTTGAGAAAAGCTGTGTGACTGTTTGCTCTGTGCTGTCACTAAAATCTACCTAGTGTAAAGACAGAAGACTGAATTGGATTCTGACGAGACAGCCCAGATGTATCTTCTACTTGCATGTTAAACACTTTCCCAGAATCAGTTGCTTTTTTTCCCCCACTATATCTCTTGGAGCTTTTTCACTACTCTCTTTGTTCACTGTGCTTTGGAAACCTGGAAGGGAAGCCTCCAGGAGAAGTCAGCTTCAGTAAAACATACTGAGGGAGTCTGATAGGGTCATGGGGAAACAGCTGAGCAACAAAAGGAATTAGAAGATGAGGAAGGTCACATTAACAACCATGCAAGCTGAGCTAACGTATTGGGAAGTTACCTTTAAGGAGGATAAACTTTGGAATAATAGTACAGAGTTAGAGAGCAGCAGCATCCAAGGTGGCAAAATCTGAGCTGTCCAGATTTATTTCAGTGTTTCAATACCTCTTTTTTAGTTCCCTGGGAAAAGCTTGTTGGAGATGGACGCCAAATCAAAACTTGGATAGCACAGTACTGGTTTTGTTTGGACATCTGCTGCTACTGCTCTTATTTACATGCTGCTGATGAATGTTTGACTTGTTTGCAGTAAACATGATTGTTATTGAAGGTTTGAGGCATATGTGTCATGTCTATAGAACTAAGCAGTGAGGAACATGGAGCTTTGGTGGTTGCACTTTGAAATAAGCAATGAAATCATCTATTTCAATTCTGGATATTGCCTAAAACATTGGTCTTAGTGAAATAAGATGTGGCCTTTTCAGGCATGAGGCATAGAAGAAGAATCAGTATATATAAACCAGTTTCTTTTGCTTGCCCACTTTATGCAGTGTTAACAGGACAGACAGAAGACTTACCCTAATCAGCCAGGATAAAGCAATTGATAAGCTCCTGAAGGGTCTTATTATTCTGTCATGTGGGAAAAAAAAAAAAAAAAAAAGCCACCAAAGCATGTTTTCTTGCAATGTGTTGGGAAATGATAAGGCATTAATACTGACTAGATTTAAACTGCATGTATCTTAGTGTGGTATTTATATAATAAAAATTTTAAATCTCTCCTTTGAGCTGTTCTCTGGCTTGGGACAGGGCTGACAAACATGTGAGGACCATGAGCAGCAGAAGTGAGACATTCCATCATGTGAACTGGAATTGCTGTGGAGCCCCACACCACATAAAACTAGCAGAGTACAGCCAGCATCCCAGTTCACCAGTGTGTACTAGCATCAGCTCTTCTGTACCACAGCTGGCTCCTGCCAGCCTCCCACAGAGGCCACTTACCAGGACACGGGGAAGCGACAGGGAAGCATGATTGCTGCTGGAAAGGGGATCACCCCTCCCCTTAAACAGACTCCCATGCCCAGTAGACACACAACCAGAAGACAACCTCCTGCCTAACTTGGACTTGGCAGTGCTGGATTAATGGTTGGACTCTATCTCAAAGATCTTTTCCAAGATAAACAATTCTACGATTCTACACTTGTCTGTGCTAAATCGGGAAGAAACATATTAAGAGTTCTTCCATCAGTCTGGGGATATTCACCAAGATTAGTAAGGCTGCTAATAATTCCAGGCTCCCTCTTTGCCACAGTCAGTGAAGGAAGAGGAGCTTCTTTCTGGACCTCACCAAAACAGAGTCAGTTCCTTCTGCTGACCTTCATGCACAATTTTAAGAGATTTTCAAGGCACACCCCACCCAGGAGGAGGAAAACACCTTTTCACAACTGTAAAAAGACCAAAGGCAAATAACTAATACACTTGAGTCAAAATCTTAACTACATTTCATAATGTTTCAATAGACAATAAACACAATATATGTAATGCACAATGAGCAGACAAGGTATATCACTACTGAAAGAGAAATTAAATGCAATGAACTCAGAAGACCCCCTGAATTCTCTGCAGAGATCTGGAGTTGTCTACAGGAAAGAACCTATGCATGCACCAGTGCAGAAACATGGAAGTTTCACTCAGGATCAGGGTTGTTCTTTTAGTATCTGTGCCACTAAAATCAAGCTGTCCTACCGCAAATAGAGCAAAAATGTCTATTTGGTTATTTGTGATCAGTCTCATTCAGCTGTCCATGCTTCTGGGAGACCTCTGGCTCAATTTTTTGCTTCTGTGTTATATTTATTGTAGTTTTCTATGACCTTAGTTTGGCTCTCTAACATCAAGGTAAGGCCAGTGTGGTCTGTAGGTCCATCACTAAGACTCCGATAAATACTTCTTTTGAAAAACTGTAACGTATTTGAAGCTACATAAAAGTGCTGGAAGCTGGTCTGCAATACATTGTTTTGCACTACAAAGAATTGTCTTTTACTGTCTTCACTCTACCAAAGCCCAGAGAAGCTTAATTTACCTTTTGTAGATAATCCCACATTAGCCAAGTGTGTGAGGAGTATCTGAAGATATGCCACCAAACCAACTTTTTCAGATATAAATATCAACACCGTAGGTAGCTAAACTCAGAGGAGACAAATGATCCATAATGTCCTGCAATCGCCTTACAATACCTGTCAAATGCAAAATTAAATTGTGTTAACTGCTTACAATTCACGTGGTCATTGGGGGAATAGATTGACAAATTCCTAGTACATAGAGATTCTTTTTGACCAGAAAATAAGTAAAAATCCAGTGTCATGTCAAAAATGTATGCATCATCAACTAGAAACATTTGCCATTAGGAGTGTAGCTGCTTTTTCTAATCTCTTTCTCAGTAAAGGTTACAGAGCTAAACAAAACCCACAGACACAGAAGCTTTCAAACAAACATTGTTAGATTCTGCCAAGTAAAGTGGTGTCAGGAGCTGAAATTTCAAAGAATGAATTTGACAAGTTGAAGAAAAACTGCTAAGTCGGAGCTTACGGATTCAATACAGCATTGTGTCTGCAGGCAAAAATATGTCATGGAGAACTCTGTACAGAAAAGTAAGTGAACCTGGGAAGCAGGGAGGAAGATAATCATCAATTTCTTAGCTTCAAATTAATAGCCTAATCAAAACCTGCAAAGCAAATAAAGACTGGCTCTCTGAGACCAGCTTGGAGATATGTCAAGAAGCAATGCTGAATGACCTCCTATTTGCTTGCTCTCCTAAAGCATGGTATCAGGAGGAACAAGCCAACCAACACTAAATTTGTAAACATGAGAAGAACCTTCAGGAGCCTGCAAGGAAAAAGTCAGTGAACTGTGAGGAGAGGCAAGAAGTGCAGAGTAAGGGTGATAGGACCTTACAGCTAAGCACAGCCGAGAGGTGGTAAGAGGCTAATGTCTGTAGATGTATTAAGCTAAGACCAAAACACTTCCTTACTTGAAAGTGGCTTTATAAAATAGACAAAACAAACACTTAACATCTTAAGAGAATAAGCAGCTGACTGTTAGTGACTCCTTCTGGAAGGAGACTTTATTGCAGCCTTTCAGTACTTAAAGGGGCCCATCAGAAAGATGGGGACAGACTTTTCAGCGAGACCTGCTGTGACAGGACAAGGGGCAATAGTTTTAAACTAAAAGAAAGGAGGTTTAGACTAGAGAGAAGAAAGAACTTTTTGACACTGAGGGTGGCAAGACCCTGACCCAGATTGCCCAGAGAGGTAGTAGGTGCCCCACCCCTAGAACCATTCCAGGTCAGGTCAAAGAGGGCTTCTCAAACTTGAAATACTCCGAAACTAGGATTTAAGGTTATTTGAACTTCCTTTCCAGAAACTTTCATGTTGTCTGTTATATAAAAACAGAAACTTTTTTTTTTGTAATGGGTATAAAAATACTCATAAGAGAAATTGCAACCCAGAGGCATCAATTTAGATCTGAATCATTCAGTGCAATTTTCACATCAGGTTGAAAGAGGCCCTGATTTTAAGTGTCCATTATAAAATTCTTATATTTTCTTTTTCTCCCCCTCCCCTGTCCCCCAAGCAAGTTCTGTGCAGCAAATCTCATCCTAAGAAGAAAGGCAAAGGAGACATAGGACAAGACACCAGAAGTAATTAATGATTTTGCATGCCTCTAATTTTCAGGTCCCAAAGTCTGAAATAGGGGAAGGAAGGGGGACTGAATGATTTTGAAAATCAGTTTTCAGTGCATCCTTTCTAGGCATCAGATTTCTTGGCAGGGTTTTAAGATTAAGAATTAAAAAAAAAAAAATCATTCAAAGTTCTTTAAAATAAAACTACTCTTAATGCTGTCTCTATGAAGAACAGTCAAAAGATCTCAATTAGTAGCTTCCTGAAACCGCAGCTTCATTCAAAGCAAATCTCAGAGCAAAAGCAGATTTTTGGTTCGATGCTCCTCAATATTCAGTTACATTAACAGCAGAAAAAACTGTGTTCTGCAGACAAAAGGAGTAGATCAACGGCTATAACCGTCATTACATGCAGGCTCAAGCAGATACATAGATGACTTCTCCATGATGGAACTGATGACCAACTCAACCCACAAAGGTGGGAGCAAGGGTTCCATGAGCCAAAACCATAGATTTTGGGGATCAAGGGTTACAAAAATAATGGAGTTTGCAGCTGAAGGCTGCATGCAGCTTTGAGCAACCTCCGTCACTACACAGAAACAAAGATCAGGCCTGGAGGGATGGAAAAGCAGATGTAAAGCAATTACAAGAGTTTTCTGAACTGCCTCTAAAAAGCACCCAGGCGGGAACATAGCACAAGCTGCCTTTGTGCAAAATTATATTTCAAGGGAACACGACACTTTAGCTTTATAGTGTCCTGCAGTCACATACATTTTCAAGCCAAGGGACATTGGCTTTTAGTTCAGGAGGCTTCAGGGAGATTAAAAAAACAAACCAAACCAAACCAACAAAAAAAAAAGCTTTTAAGCCTTGCACTTTGCATTATCCACTCTCCTTTTGGCATTGCATTTCCCTGTGACACAGTTTCCCTGACTGTGAGGAGGGACCAGCCCTTGCTGCTGACTGTGTACCCAGTCCAGAACTGAAGTCAGAGTGAGAAACAGGGCAGGAGCCAGATTCTAGACATGATCAACACACCCCATCCAAATCCCAAGTGATCTAGGCTCAGCAGCCCCAGAGGAACTGCAGGGTCACCCAGAGCAGGGTGCCCAGGACTACAGTGTCCTTGCAGGTTTGGAATCTCTCCAGAGAAGGACACTCCACAACATCTCTGGACAGCCTGGGCCAGGCTCAGGCACCATCCAAGGAAAGAAGTTTTTCCTTCTGGCCCCATGCACAGGGTGCCAAAGAGAGGTGGTTGTGGAGCTGACCATGGCACCCAGCCTTTGACAAGTATTAATGTCACTGGGAGTGGCACAGAGGATTTTTTTGGGAGTTCTCAGCAGTCACCTGCCCCATTAAAAATCCTGTGAGGAGGACTTTTTGTCCTTGATCATGGAAGCACTTTGGAAAATGCAGCCAGTATATCTAAATTTCAAAGTCAGGTGTGAAAAAGCACAGCCTCCATCTTCTAGAGGCCTACGAATCTGGGTATGTGCAAGATAAGAGATTCAATTGCAACACAGAATTAAATCAATACATGAAATTAAATGTTCCAAGCCAAAATTATAATGGATCAAAAAATAATCACATCAGCAAATTGCCCTAATCTGACAAATTCAACAAGTCATCCTAGGCTTCAGTTAATGTTATTGCCTCTCCCAAATTAGCATAATAATATTTCACAAGTCCAACAGTCCCAAGTTAGTTTACCCACTAGTGTTACTTAGCTCCAGGAGCTGTGCCAAGAAGTGGTGACATTTTGTTTACTCATCACTATTGACATGATTGATGCCATCACTGAATTGGCCTTATTTGCTGTCCTCAACCTGAGAGGCTTGGTTCTGGACTATATCCTCTGATACTTGGTATGGAAAACAAACAGCTACATGCAGTGCCTGATGATAATTTCAGATGACATAATTGCCAGGTCTTTAGAGTGACACATTTCTGCTGAAGAACCAGAGTGCCTGCAAAGATCCGGCCCAAGTTGCCCAGAGAAATTGTAGAAGCTCTATTCTTGGAAACATTCAAGGTCATGTTGGATGGAACTCCGAGCAACCTGATATCATTGAAGATGTCCCTGCTCAGTGTGGGGGGTGGTTGGACTAGATGAATTCCAAAGGGCCCTTCCAACCAACCCATTCTATGATTCTATGATCAAACCTAACTGTTGGGCTGGGCATAACAGTGAAGACTTTGTTCTCTGCATGCTTCATCTCAGAGATGGGCGTCTAGATGCAGGAGCTGACAGGCAGCAGAAGACATAGTCACTGAGCCAAACAAGTTGAAGTTATTTTGAAGTTGGTTTTGGCACCAACTAGAGGTTGTCAAGGGACTAGAAAATAGCTGCTTGAAGAAAATAGGCTGAAATAGAGAAATCCTGAGTTGATTCTCTTTAAAGAGATAATTGGGAGTCTCTTACAAATGCATATGGAGAGCTTCTGGAAATACAAGTATCCTGTCCTGAAAAGCTCAGTGTCTTTGAAATGCAAAAGGTTTGATATTTCCATACATGCAAGTGAAAAAGTCCTCTTTGAAGCTTCCACCTGAAGCCAAGGGAGAAGTCTGTGGGAAAGGGTTCCTAGATGAAAGGAGGACAGAGCATTTGCCTGCTACAGGCAGGGAGGGGGTTTAGAGGCTGAAAAGATTCAGAAAAATCTAGATGCCATCCAAAAATCTAAGTTTAGATGGTTTTGCCAGTTTCCATCCAAGACAACTGTGCTAGAGAGGCAAAGATAGCTCAGCTGACCTCCATTGTAGGGCGTTGTGCAGCACCACATGGAAGAAGAGCACAGAGAGTTACTCATTAAAGGAAGGGAGGAAAAGAGATTCAAGAGAAACCTTGACATGTTAACAGTCTGGCCTCACCAGCAAGTGTTCAGAACAAAGCTGGGAAGAAAGGAGTCATGAAAGACATAAAAAAGGACAATGTTTAGCATGTATTTATCCAATGCCAGTTATGTCAGACTTGACTTCTGTCTTTCTTTCATGAAAAATTTGTTTTCTAGACAAAGGAAAAATGCAGTAAATTGCTTCTATTGAGACTTTGTTAAACCACTATGGAAGGTTATTACATAAACTGGGAATTAATACAGGAAATTTCAAGTGCTTAAAGTGACTGCAACCAGCTGGGCTGAAGACAGGTTTTATCAGGCCAGAGGAAGATTAAAAGCAGAAATCATTACAGATTCATCTTTTCAATTTTTCTATTCACATTCATTAGTGTTTTCGCTAATTATCTTGTGTCATCAGCACATTTCCTACCAAGGTTTCAAAGTGGGAACTTGCTGTTAGTGAGAAGAATGAGAAAATTGTGTAAGGAAAACTAGACAACCCTGAAGTGAGGAATAATGGAAAATTATTATTCAATTGTGCACTTAAATGCTCCAGCAAATCAGATACTTCTCATCTGGATCTTGGGAAGAGGGAGCTCTTCTACTATTGCTAGCTAAGAGCTCAGTTTGTTCTAGCTGTAAGGCAGGACTGAGTGAACACACAGCTGCCCTTTGTAAATGGAGAGACAATAAGCAATCAGGCAGGAGCACAGAGTTGCTCTTAGAAGAACACAAGAGTGGAATCACAGAATCATTTAGGTTGGAAAAGACCTTTAAGTTCATAGAGTCCAACCATTAACCCAGCACTGCCAGGTCACCACTAAACCATGTCCCTCAATATCATATCAGGGCTTTTAAACCCCTTCTGGAGATGGGGACTCCACCACTGCCCTGGGCAGCCCGGGCCACGGGTTGACAACTCTTTCAGGGAAGAAATTTTTCTCATGTCCTCCTCTGGCACAGCTTGAGGCCATTTCCTCCTGTCCTGTCATCTGTTCCTTGGGAGAAGAGACCAACCCCACCTGGCTCCCATCTCCTTTCAGGAAGCTGTTGAGAGCAAGGTCTCCCGTAAGCCTCCTTTTCTCCATGCTGCACAACCCCAGGTCCCTCAGCTGCTCCTTCCAAGACTTGTGCTCTACACTTTTCACATTGTTCTTCTTTGGATACGCTTCATATAAACTGGCCAGGAATAAATCTAGCTTGGGAACTGGAGCATTCAGAGTTTGAAGCAGAATTCCAAAATAAGAGAGGCCCAAGAATTTGAACTCTCTTATTTACAAATTTACAGCCTTTATATGATCTATAAATGTTGTGTAAATGCGCAACAGTGAGGGCTGCAACCACACACAGCTCATGTCTCTGCTTTTGATGTCTCCAGACTTTGATTTATTTCTCCTTCACCTCTGCATTGTTGAGGTTTTCCTCTAGAAGCGCTGTATCTTTGTACATATAATCCAAACTGCCTGAAAAATACCAATACTCTAAAGTGGGTCTGGATTCATTGGTGGTGGGAGTTACTCAGTCTGGTGTCTTGCAACAGTAGAGGCTCAGACCCGCAGCTCTATAAACTCCTGTTTTACATGCTAACTCAGACTGTAAGCAGTTCTCTCCATAGATCTAGGTCAGGAGATGAAAGGGAAGACCTAGGAATGACTGTTCTGTGCAGGACTAAAGGTGACCCAGCTCCAAAGGGTGTTTTTGACAAATAGTGTCTACAGATAGACTTGCCTGCAGGCTCTTCTTGGGAGCAAGGGCTGAGACACTATATAGAGATGATAAGAGATGAAAGATCATCACTTTGCAGAGGTGATAATATCCAACCCTCACTGGAATCACTGCCCCATCTATCAAGTGAGCTGAAACATGCCACTGAGTGCAGTCTGTGTGTTAGAGATGAGCAAACATATTTTGAAATTAGAGTCACAGGATACTACATTTATTTCTGTCATTTATTTCTCCTGTATCCAAAGCTTTTTCTCAGAGATACTGTTAGCGGAAATTAGGGAAATTCCTACCCTTACATTGTGCTACCATGTGGTAGATAGCTACTAGATGACTTCTGTATTATTTCTTCAAGCAAAGATACAAATATTTGAAAACAACTTGACCTTCTTTATAGGCTATGATCAGCTTTGCCTGAACCTTGTACCTATATGTACAAAGGCATATCAGGGTTCAGATGGTTCCAAACTCATGGCAAATTCATGTAGTCATGCATTCAGATCCCATGCATATGTGAAGTCATCAGCCCTCAGTTGCACTAAGCTCTTTTCTGCTTCCCACTGTAAGAGTGCAGTGGAGCAAGCTACTGCAGGATGTTCTGCAAGCATATCATTCCACTGCTATACTGATCAAAGGTGCAATATGCTAATCTGAAGCATATAGCCAAGAAAAATGCTATTATTCTACCAGATATTAGTATTGGCTGTTGGTACTGGTCTATAATAAAGGGAGTTATTGAAACTGATGCGTTTCCAAGCCAACACACCTCCCATTTCTTTGGCTATCCTGCCTGGTTCTCCTGTTATCTTATCTCTGTTCCCTGCAGAAATTTAGATGGGAATTTCTTTAATTTACATCAAGGTGCTGGCAAACTTGGTAGAGGCTCCTCTCAGGAGCAGGGATAGGTATCATCTTGATTTAGAGGCTATAACATAGCTTTCCAGTGTGTGGGCACTAAGAATGCAGTACCTAAGAGGGGAAGAAAAAAAATAAAAACAAAGCTGATGGCCCCCAGAAACTAAGCCTGCTCCAGCAAGTGTCTCATCACCAACCACCAAAACAAAGGAGAGAGGAGATCTGCAGCAAAATAAAGTATAATGGAAACTGCTAGAGTGTTTTAGAGCAAGCCAGGCTTATATTCATCATCTACATGGTAAACAGGCTCAATAACAGGATTTTCTATGAATTTCAAGCAGGTGCAAAGGTTCATTGGAAATGGCTGGAGTAACAGAGTTCATCCATCAAAGCCTCAATTACTCCCAGTTATCTGGAAGAGGCGTATGGTTTAAGTACAGACTGTTGCTCATTTCATGTCAGCTTTATGTCTTTTGGGTCAGAGGGTTTATTTTCCTGGCAAACTTGACAGCTTCTCTAATGGCAAAACAAGAGTGTGGATGGCAGGGGAGGTAGGGGGAGTGACAGGTCAGAAAGGCTCCAGTATGGCCCAGGCTGAGATCAGCAAATTGGAAATCCCCTGGGGAGGCTCCCAGAAGGCTGGCAACAAGCACGTGCCCATAAATAACCAAAAAAAGAGAAAGCTGTTCCTGCTGAGAAAGTAGAGAAAAATCAGAAAAGAAATCTTCCTCTCTCGGTCTTTCAAAATTGTTGCCTTTTTAAAAATAACAACTGTCATGACTCGTGATTTTCATGGCTGGTGCATCCTAATTACAACTGTCTGCTTATTTTTTGTGTGTGCATTACACTGAATTACATTTTGGATGGAATTATTCCATTTTATTCTCCTAAAGAAAAAAAAAAAGAAAAAGAAAAAGAAAACAAAGAAATAAATTAGTCTCCCACACATCTGAAACTCATCAACATTCACCTTCTGGAAATTTAAGTAGTCTTTGAAAAACAGCCTAAATCACGAAGAGAAACAGGGGACATTTCAGCTGGCATCACTGTTAGACCAAGGGAAATGATGGATGCTGGTTCCTGAATATGAAGCCAGACATCGGAGGGGACACCAGAGGACCCCTGTCCCTGCCAGAAAGAAACTGGGGACAGGATATATATAACATTTTCATTGGGAGGGACTGGAAACACAAATCAATGAAAACACTCAAATTCTATCTGAAATGATCCTACAAATAAATCCAGTAAGCTAAAAAAAACCCAAACAAACAACAAAAAAACCACCAAAACAATCCCCCCGAAAAAGACTTCTGCTTCTCTTCAATCATCTGGAAAAAGCAGATTCCAGGACTAGTTTTGCTAACCCAGAATAAGAGAGATCAAGTCATCACTGATTTTATAAGGCTTTTAAATATTCTCCTGACACAGGTCTCTGCCAGCTCAGGTCTTCGCTGACTCATGTCACGTAAAGGCTCATCTCACAGGCCTTCAGCAGGTTGACCAGGACCCAATTTTCTCTGAATTATGAGTGCATCAACCCCCTAAATTACTTAAAACTACAACTAATTAATCTGCTAGAAGTTAAACTCCAATTTACAAACTTGGCCTGTTCATGAACGTATGGAATTCCCCCCAGCACTGTAAAGTAAGTGAAGAGCAGTGTATTTTAATGTTATATACAATATCACCACTACCCACTCAGTCCAAGGCCGCTTTCCTGACCATAACACACTTTGAAGATGACAAACTTGGAACATACAAAACTGCTTGAGCTTTATAAGTGTAAGAAGTTGGGAACAAACCCCTGATAGATTCACGGGCAGCATCCTGCAATTGCAGATGCCAAAGAAATGGTCAGACCAAACTGCACTAAATTTGTAGAGTAAAACTGGGATTCATGCAGACTAAGACACTGAATGATGGCTCCTATCAGGTGGTTGTGTGCCCAGGCCATGCCTTGGGAAAACAACCAGTTGGAAAACGTATGATGATCCTATTTGCTGACATTTTCAGTGGTCTCTATCTTAACAGCTACATCTGCACTGCTGCGACAATTGGATTGTGTCTACTGGCACTGATGGGATACAGGCCTTGACTCAAACTCCTTGGGGACAGAATAATACATAAACAAGAAAATAAGTTCTCTCTTGGGAAAAAAATTACGTAAAAAAATTATTTTGAGAATGTAAATGGCACGTACGAGATATGGCAACTAGCAAAACCCAAACCCAACAGTATAAACAAGTTGGTTTTGATGAAAAGGAAAAGAAACCAAGCTCCCTTCCAAATATTTTTCTTCTTTATTCTCAGGTTGATGCTATATTTTGTCAATTGCAGAGATTAAAGAGATCCCTGGAGCTCCCAGGTGTGAAAGATCAGCACTACTGAAAGTAGCTGAGGGAAGAAATGTTAACAAACTATATCCTGTTACCATTTGGCTCAATACATCCAATTGCTAAGAACAAATATTTACCTAGAAATCAATGTATCTATTCACCTTAGAGAAAAGATATGCAGAAATGGAGTGACTCCCTTCCAGGCTTCCCCCCAAAACATAATCAAAAAGAAAATTCAGAATGAGAAAAAGCTCACTCATAACCTGAGCAGCCACATCAACAGCTTGAGCTTGTAAACAAGTGAACCCAGCTGTCCAGAGCAGCGGGAATCACCTCTGTTCATCTTCAGCTTCATTCCCAGTAATGAGCCCCTAATGTGTTAACACTGGAAATTATTTTGCTGCTGACCAAAGCATGTAAAGTGTGGAAGAAAAATAAGAAAAGCACATGACATACTCAGAGCAATACCTTATTCTGGCACCACGGTGACCAAGCAATGCCAGTTCCCAGGTAGCCGCCAGGATATGAGGGAGCTGTGCCCAGGAAGAGCCTAGCCCACCAGTTCACAAAGAAATTCTTCTGTAGGGCAGGATTTGAGATTATAGGTAGTTACCATGACCGCCTGAGTCAAACTCAGCAGCCCCTACACCGACTACATAGTCTCTACCAGTGCCAGTGATTTTGCCCATGCTGCTAGCCCTTTTTAGTTTGGTTACCATTCCTAGAAGCATGAGTTTTGCTTCCCTAAAATAAAAGCAAGAGTTACAGGATTAAGCCTTCATTGTGGCAGAAGAAAGCTTCCATCTATTTAAATTAAGGTATGGCATTAATATATCACCTAGCAGAGCCCAAGATAGGCAGGGAGTGGTGCAGAGATTCCAGAGAGATCTTGGTTTCTTGCAGAATCCATCGTGTCCCCTCTCATAAAAACCTACACAATGAAAAGGAACCAAAGAGATAGTGAAGATTTTAGGCAATTATTGATTTTGCTATTCAAGTAGAAAGAGTAGTTCCCATGGCAACGAGACCATCACTCCCTACCTATGGCATCACTTGCTCTCATAACAAAAGCTCTTTAAAGAAATATATATATATTCCAGATGGACCATGCAAGAGAGCAGCCCATTGTGCTGCTGGCTGGGTCCCCAGTGAAACCCCACTTCTGCCTCAATGCTACAACTGCTCTAGTTGCAAGATTTCCCTGCTCACTGCAGGAGGACTGGACTAAATGACCATGAAAGGTTCCTTCCAACCCAAACCATGCAATGATTTTACAATTACGGCAAATAACC
>JANHFX010018720.1:0-16822 GCA_027560015.1 Chloroceryle amazona | reverse complement strand
CAGATTAGTCAGACATGACTTCCCTTTAGTGAATCCATGCTGGCTACTGTTGATAACCTTCTTTTCTTCCATGTGCTATGATCTCCAGAATGAGATGCTCCATCACCTTTCCAGGGATGGAGGTGAGGCTGACTGGTCTGTAATTTCCCGGATCTTCCTTCTTGCTCTTTTTCAAAACTGGAGTGGCTTTCCTCCAGTCCTCCGGTACCTCTCCCATTCTCCACGATCTTTCAAAAATGATGGAGAGTAGTAGAGCAACAATATCAGCCATCTCCCTCACCACTCATAGGTGCAGCCCATTAGGGCCCATGTATCTGTGCATGTTCAGTTTATGCAAATTATTTTCTTGACTGGTGGAGAGACGTCCTCTTTCCAGGCTTTCACTCTTAATTCCAGGGTCTGGGATTCCTGAGGGCGGGTCTTAGCAGTGAAGACTGAAGCAAAGGCAGCATTCAGTAACTCTGCCTTCTCTGCATCCTCTGTCACCAGGGCTGCCGCATCATTCAGCAGTGGGTCCACATTTTCCCTAGTCTTCCTTTTACTGTAGATTGATTTGAAGAAGCCCTTCTTATTCTTTTTTTTACTTCCTTTGCCAGAATTAATGCCAAGAAGGCCTTGACCTTCCTTGTTTCATCCCTACAAACCCTGACAGCATTCCTATAATTCTCACAAGTGACCAGTCCCTTTTTCCACATGCTGTGAACTTCTTTCTTCCCCAGGAGTTTTTCCATCAGCTCATGGCTCATCCATGCAGGTTTCCTGCTTTGTCTACTTGATTTTTCACTCAAAGGAATGTACTTGTCTTGAGCTTGGAGGAAGTGATGTTTGAATATCACCCAGCTCTCTTGGTCCCCCTTACCTTCTAGTTTTAACCCAAGGGATTCCTCCAAGTAGGTCTTTGAAGAGGACAGAGTTAGACCTCCTGAAGTCCAGGGTTGCAATCTTACTTATTTCCTTGCTTCTTCCTTGTATGATACTGAACTCTACCATGTCATGATCACTACTACCAAGGCTGCCCCCAGCTTTCATGTCCCTAACCAGACCTTCTTTGTTCATTAATACAAGGTTCAGCCGCACACCTCTCCTTGTGGGCTCTTTCACCACCTGCATCGGAAAATCATCAATGCACTGCAAGATCCTCCTAAACTGAGTATTCTCTTTCCAACAAATATCAGGGTGATTGAAGTCACCCATGATCACCAGGCATGGGATCTTGAGGCTACTTCCATCTGTCTGTAGAAGGCCTTATTGACATCTTCCTGGTTTGGTAGTGTGTACCAGACACACACAACAGTTTCACCTATATTTATATGTCCTTTACCCATAAGCTTTCAACACATTCTCCGTCCACCCCTGCGGAGAGCTCAATGCATTCCAGTTGCTTTTGTACATAAAGAGTAACTCCACTGCCTCACCTTTTTGGTCCGTCTTTTGTAAAAAGTACTTAGCTGTCCATGACAACATTCCAGTCATGTGAGCTATCCCACCATGTCTCAGTAATTGCAATTTGCTCATGGCCCTGCGACTGAACACAGATCTCTGATTCCTCCTGCTTATTTCCCATGCTGTGTACACTGGTGTATAAGCATTTCAGAGAGGGGGGTGAACATGTAGTTTTCAGAGAGGGGTGGTAGGCCTTCCAGTTCTCAAAAATTCTGGCACACTGCCCCACAAGTAATGGGTGATAACACACAGGAGCCTCTCTAGTAGGCCCAGATACATCCTTCTCCCCTTCAAATGTAGTTTAAAGCCCTGTCAATCAGCCCCATGATCTCTTGTGCAAAGACTCTCTTCCCCCTTTGAGAAAGGGGTCTCCCATTTGATGGCAGCAAGAGTGGTGCTGTATAGGCCATCCATTGTCAAAAAAGCCTAAATTGTTGCAGTGACACCAGCTATGGAGCCATCTATTAATAGACCGTATTTGTCTGTTTGTTCCAGTGCTGCTGCCTGTAATTGGAAGAAGAGAAGAAGAGATAACTGTGCTCCAGATTCTATCACCGCCCATCCCAAGGTTCTAAAGTCTCTTTTGATTATTCCTGGACTACCAGTTTCAGTGTGCTCACCACCTGCATGGAAGATCAGTAATGTGTGATAGTCTGAGGACCACACCAAGCTGGGAAGATTCCTAATGATGTCCTTAACCTGGGCTCCAACGAGACAGCAGACTTCCCTGTGAGGAGGGTCTACTGGCATATTTGACCCTCTGTTCCTCTCTGAAGGGAGTCATCTATAACAATAACCCTTCTTTTCTTCCTTGTGGATGTGGTTCTGATATGAGCAGTAGGCCTTTCTGACTGTGGACATACCTCTGCTGTAGGTTGCCCATTGTCCACATTCTCATTTAGCTGGTCTTTCTCAACCAGACACTCATCTATTTTTCAGTGGCACTTGAGGGGGGGAGGTGGGCAAGAAAAGAGTTCACTTGCTGCCTCGATCAAATATGGGAAAGTGACATATGGATTAGAAAAGAAAGCTAGGAAAGCTTTAATGAAAATAATAATAATAATAAAATGGAATATATACAAATATTTACAAAATCAGTATTGAACCCAAACCCCCCTGATGGTAACTGTATCACCATCACCACTGATGCTGTGGGGCAGGCACTGGGGAAGTGCCAGACTGGGCTCAGTGGCAGATGGGAGCTGGATTCAGGAATACATGGACTGGGACTGAAGGCAGAATCTGAGTCCTCCTCAGATGCCAGCCACTGAAGAACTCTGTCGCTGACTTCAGAAAGTAGAGTTATTTAAAGGAGACTGAGCTGAAAAGCCATACCACAGAAAAGAAATGTTCTATTCTAACTCAAACCAGGACAAACAGCAAACCTTCACAGTACAGGATACTGCCTGTCATTCCTGTCAGGAAGTGTCACCGGAATTCAGAGACTGTCTGCTTCTACTGTTCACATCCTAAATATTTTTTATATATATATTATTGGTGGGCCTGGCCAACTTTCATTCATTTCTTCCACTTTCAGTTGACACTTTTTGTTGAAGAAAAAGCCTGAGAATAGACTCTTTCCTCTGAATTTCTGATCCCCCAACATATCTTGTAGCACCATTAACTTCTGGAGAGTTCCTCAGAGTTTTTGCATTATGGTTTCCTTTGCCTAGTGGGCATATTTCTCCCTTATTTGTATCTCATTCTTCCCTGCATAGCCCCACTAGTATTGACACACTTGAGGTTTACTCTCACTTTTAGTGCTGTTATGTTTATGGTTATGCCTGTTCATATAGTGATGACATTGGCATTTTTTTCCTCCCTGATCATGCTAAGGAGCAGATGTGATTTCATCTAAGTGCAATCTTCTTGCAAGGAAATAAGGTATTATTATTTTCATTCTTGTTATGCTTTTTGCCTGTTATCTTGTTGCTGTACAAACTTTTAAGTCGGTTTTCCCTGAAGAGTTTCCCTACTAAGCAGGGCCAAGGAAGGCGAGGAAGGAGGATGAAGCATGCCTGAGTGTTTTTATATTTTTGTGGGGGTGGAAGTTTACTGAAGATTAGAATGATTGGGTGTAATGCTGCATTTTCAATTATCTGACATAAATTTCAAAATGTACAGATAAAATAACAAACTCACAGCAGTCTTAGCTGAAACAATTGGTCTTGGAAGCAGTTATTAATTCTTAACCACCTGCATTGTGTAATAAGCCTCACAACCACTTATTTGAGGCAGATGAGATAGCAGGCAGTGAGACAGCATCAGAAGCATGCCCCAAACAACACTTACTGAGAGCTGCTATGCCCTGCTGAATTTGGGAGGATAAGGCTTCACAGCAGTGTTAAAAGGGAAATACTGATAGAGAAATGCTAATATACCAAGCTAATCTGGGAGCAGCAGAACATGTGCAACCAAGTGATTCTGGGGCTTCTCATGCCTTCAAATATCTCCACAATCTGCAAGAGGAGTTATGTCCAGGTTCTGAGATTGCTCTGGGGTGAGAAAATGCAAAATCTTGTCTCTCATCCTTCTGCCCACCAGTCTTTGTTCCTCACATGCATGGGACAGCTCTCTGCGGCTGCCTCTCCCACGGGTTCACCTCCGCGCAGTTTGGCACGTACTCTCAACATGGAGGCGGAAAGGCAGGTAAGAGGAGGGTATCAGGAGAAGTTTTCCAGTTCTAAAAATTATTTTAAACCTAAAAAATGGAAAATAAAATCCTCCACTGGGAAAACCCTTGGTTGATATCAGAAAACAAGGCTGAGTAATTTCTTTGGATCCTGTGGAATTTAACAGGGATTTGTCATCTAGCTGTCAAACCTACTAGAAATATCTCACTCTCTATTAATGATTTCACAGATTTAAGAGATTTACCAGCTCAAAAGACCATTTTGCTAATCTCTTCTGGCATAAAACAGGCTATTCCTGTATCAAGACCATCCACCCTGGCATAACAGAAGCTTACCTTTCCAAAGGATCTCTGCTGAGATTTAAACACTTCCAGACACAGAAAATCTGTCATGTACTTGGTGAATTTTTGTAAAGACCAGTTGCTCTCACAGTTAACCATGTCTTTCTGAACATATCAAACCTTCCAGCTTCTGCCCTTGGTCCTGCAGGAAGGGATTCATCTGGGTTAAAGAGTTCTTAATCATGAGGTTTCCTGTCTAGGGACTTATTTCAGCAGCTTTCAGTCTGTGGTTTCTGACCGGTGGGACCTTTCTTAAAGGGTTGCAACAACAAACCTGAGAGCAGCTGCCATGTCAGGAACCTTCAGTTAACTGTACATGGGTCACTGCTATAAGAATAGCACAGGTCTGCTAAGGGGAAAGAGCAGAAACTGTTGGTTTCTGGGTCTTTGGAGAAGTAGAAATAGGTTGTAGTTGTTGCAGTGTCTGCACCTGTGTGTGGGAAGATGTGGAATCACTGGGGAGCTGCTCCTGGAGGTGGCACGATGCTGGAGTGCTCCTCCTTGTTTTCTGGAGAATAAACTGCAGAGAGTTGTGCTCAAACTTGTAATTAGGAAAGAGTAAACCCTTCCCCTTGTCCATGGTTTCTCCATGTGGATTGTTACAGCTGCATCTTCAGAAGCTAATCTAGAAGTGTTAGCAGGACTGGGAAGTTTTTATGAGGTGCTGCTTTCAAGCTCTGCTGTTTGGGAAGCCCAAGTCTTAATTAAAGATCTGGAGGGACATAGCTACAGCTACTGGGCTAACCAGGGATTCCTCTGAAGCACCTGTGATCTGTTTCCCAAGGTGGGGTGAATGCTAGTCCAGGAGCGCCCTTGGTGCCCAGCTCCGCCCTGAGGGCTTCAAGGACAGGGCTGGTGTCTGTGGTGGGGAAGAGGGACGCATCTATAGTGTAGGGTTATTTTTCAGGGCTTGTCTTCTCAAAGCCCTTGGAGCATTGTGCTGGTTCTGCCTGGGGATAATCCATCATGAGACAAGTTTCCTTCTGCACTGGGCTGTGTTGCATAGTGACTGTCCTTGGAGTGTATGACTCCAGCAAAAGTGAGACACAGCAGTAAATGAATGCAGCTATGGGCTGCAGTGGAACTACTCAGCCGTTTGGTTTGATGTAGCAGCTATATTTTCTCCAAATTATAATGTATTCCACTATCTGCCATACCTCTATTTGTTCTGCAGTTGAATGCTCTGATTCATAAAAATCTGCACATGGTTGGTACTTAATACATAATAACAAAATAATGTGTTAAATTAGTTAAATTTCTTGAGACAAGCAGCCCAGGTAGACATGTTCAATGCACAGATGATGACACAGATGTTTTGTATTTTTTTAAAAATCTAGTAAATCTAGATTTTTTAAAAATCTAGTAAATCTAGATTTTTATCTGTCCTTACTGATGGTGAACTTTGTGAATTGCACAATCTCCAAATGCGCTTTAGTCATTAACCCTAATTACTGGAGCTGCTTATGTGTATATTTACAATTGCAATTGGGAGAGCAGAAAATCTAGATATTTAAATAAGTATGTAGATCAGTCAATTTTATTAACCATTCTTTTCCTTGCAGAGAGTTGTGCAAACTGAAAGTCCAAGAGACCTTGCATGTGTTATGTACCTTAATTTCTAACTGTCAAGCAGGTATAAGTTGTGAAGCTTGGTTTCAGTAAGAATTCACCTTCTTTTAGTTTATTAAGTGTAGGTTACAGGTGATGTGGTAATGGTCTGGAAGTACCTACATCCAGCAGAAGCTTCTGTGGGGCTTTTTATTCTCCCAGACTGGAGCATTAGCCAGAAAAAAAAGGTTAAAGGTATGACAAACAGTGTGAGTTTAATTATCCAGAGGAAGAGCTCGCCAAAGTTGATGCGTGCTGCTTTCAACCACAGTTATTTTGGAAAAATGATTCAGAACCACTGGTGGGATTCTGTGGGGGGGTCCCAGGAAGCACTTCCCACTGCTTTCCCCCCAGGGAGCCATCTGGCCAGTGTGAGCACTTTTATCTGGGAGCTCATCTCAATTCCCATGCTTCCAGGTGGGACTGACATGTTTTATATTCATCCCAGGGTTTTGGACGATTGCTTTCTTTTCAGTTTACTGGTTGACATGTGGTTCACAACAGTTCCTGGGAATTTATCATAGTCTGGATAGAGCTGGTGAGTCAGGTGGCATGCAGTCATTATTTCCCAATAATGCCTTGGACTGAGTTCATTACTGTTATCAGAAGATTGAATGATGTGAAAAGTAGATTTATTTATTTTTATGAGGCTGATGCAATTTGCTTTTGGAAGACACTGTGCTCTGGGGAAAAGCAGTGCAAGTGTATTGGCAAGTGAGGAGCCCAAATCCTCTTGCAGCAGTTTGTTCAACACAGAACTGTTTGCTGTGTGCTTGAAGCAAGAGATTGTAGCAAGGTCACTCCATTGAGATACAGCTTTGCCGTCTCTGTGAAAGGAGAGCTCTCAATCTCAATGTCATCGTAGATCCTTTTTTTTTTAGTCCCCTCCACATGTAAAAGACAGGTCTCACAAGCTCTCACAGAAATAATAAAAGGTTTGCAGAATGGGACTCTTATAAAGAGTCCTGCAATAAGGACTGCTCTGAATTAGAAACTGCATGTGTTCCAGAAACTGTGTCTGTCTTTCTCACACCCTCTATCTGGCTTCAATCCTTGCCTCCTCTTCATTGCCAGAAGGGCAGTTTGGTAGTTGCACAGATGATTCAGGGCTGTTCTTTCCACACCAGACTCTGCAGGATGCCAAGGAGGAAATGGAGAACTATCCATTTCAAAAGCATTTAGTAGATTACAATAAAATTAATCTGGCACTTTCCATAAAACCTTCAGAAGCCTTTCTCACAGAGTATTTCCCTTCTCTTTTTTAACACTGCATGGAGGATGCGCAGACGGTGAGATCAGCAGCGTTTTCTATTGCCCTCCCAACCCACCCAGTCATGGCACCACTATTTAATTCCTCTGCTCCATGTGCTGTCACAGTGGGCTCAGGAAGCCAATCTTGCTTGGAATTTCATTGCTTTACAACAACTTAATGCAATTGTATGTCATGGTCACCCTCCAGTTCCCAGTTAGTGCTCTGTTGATGCCACAGGGAGGGAAGCATCCTGGGGTGAACTGAGCCCCTTGGGCACAGCCCTTCCTTGTGCTAGGGAGGGCAGTGGGGTCATTCTTATGCTGATGGGGACATGGATTAATTCAAACACTGCCATCACTGAAAGAGAGACAAAAGCACCTATCCAGGCTGGAGGCTGAGCAAATAGAGATACTGATTACTGGAAAGTTTTACGAGGATAATTAAAAATATAATAAAAAATGGCCATGAATATTTTGTGGTGGGTTTAGTGCTGATATCATGTATCACAGAGAAGTGATGGGGTTTTTCAACATTTGGATGCAAATGGAGAATGTATTCTATATTTTGTAGGTTTCTCCCCAGACATGCTATGTTTTCTAAAAATCAGATTGACTGGGAGCTTTTGATATAAGAAACAATTTCAGGGCTCTGGTTAGAGTTAAAAAAAAAAAAAAAGAAAGCACAGGCAGTATCAGAGGATTGTCAGTGATAAAGATAAAAAAAGCATATCCAACAGTCCCTCTCCCTAAACATCAGGGGAAGGCGTTACCAGAGGGAAATCATGCGCTGTGCTGTCCTTGGAGATGAGTTCTTTACCCAATAACAGCATCCCCTCTGTGCTTGGGACTCCAAAACACGGGGTGGCTGCAGCAAAACACAGCCACTGGTACACAGGAGAGGAGATGCAAGCTAGGGGACAAGTCCTACTTCCTCACTTACTGCTTGGTGGTAGACTTTGAGCTTGCCTGGGATCAGCCTGGGGCAGGCAGCAAAAGAATCCCATTTCTGGATGGTACCAGAGTTTTTGAGGTTTTTGGTTTTTTTTTAAATTTCACGTAAACATGCATACTAGGTTTGCTTTGGTGGAACCCTTTGTTCAAAGGCATCATCTGGCAAGATGTCTGGCCTGATGCCTTCATCTGAACAGGTTCCTCCACAAGTACACTTGGTCCCCCTCCTCCTTGATGTACCAAAGATGCTGGGCAGCTGCACAGCACAGACCAGCTCTGCCCTGGGAGCAGCACCCTTACCTACAGGGAACCAAACAGGAGTTGGCTCCATGTTTTCTCAGACAGACAAAGGAAACTGGATTTCTTGGGTGTTTTTTCATGCACTCTACTGGCATATGCTTCTTCATGAGCATGTTTCAGGGTACTAGCTCATTAATATATAGTCTCCTGATAGCCAAACATCTATATGCCATCACACACAGTAACACACACAGAGATGAACACAGGTAAGTGCTTATAGCTGCCAAGACTGAGTACCAGTCTGTACCCACATAAGACAGCAATGTGAAGACGGATAGCTTCCCATTGCTTTCTCAAAGCTGTCTCTAGCCTTTGCTGATACCTACTGCACTAACACTGGTCCATTCCTCTTCACAAGCACCTTTCACTTGTCCTGTCTCCCTCTGTTTTAATTAATTCTATCAGGTCTCTGGACATGTATCAAAATGCAATGCACATTTTGTATTTTCAAGTTTGGGTGTTGTGGGTACAGTTTGTAATAAGCCTCCTGCCTGCTATCCCTCCCCTCCCTACAGTGTCTTGTTTGGTACAGGTGGCAAAACCAGATTTTGAAAGGAGAGGGAAGACAAAAGGAAAGCAGCCTTTGCAGGTGCCTGGCTGGGCAGAGAAGCAGGTATGAAGTGGAATGAGCTGAAGGGGCCAGCCTGCAGGTCTGTTCTCTGCTTCATCAACTGTGGGATAAACCTGGTTGTTTTCATCCATTGCTTGTCCTCTCTCTGCTTCTGTTTTCTTATTTCTAAGACAGGGTGAGGAGCACTCTGATTCCCAAGTGAGGCACTGGTGAGGAGGACCTGTGGATATGTACCTTGGAACAGTAAGATCCAACAAATTACCAGCTACTGCCACTTCCAATGCTGGCTTTGCCACCCAGCATGGGCTGGAGAGCATCCCTCCTGCCTCCTCTCAGAGCCCATCCATCCTTCTGGGTACATCAGTACAGATACCCCACTGAGACTATTTCTCCTTTCTGCTTTGCAAGTTGCCAGTGAACCCACAGTGACTGCTTTGGATTTCTCACCTAGTTTCTCTTTGTGGTGCTGCTGAACTAGTCATACAAGTCATGTTTACCCTGGGTGCTTGTTCCCAAACTGGTTGGTCTATGTTTTTTTCCCTCTGTCCTGTAGTGGATGGGCTTGTATTGGTTTGGGTGGCCCAGGGCCTTGCTATTTTTTGCCCATTCAGGGGCTTGTTACAGCTTACTGACCGCTATGACCAGAGCCTCCTCCTTCCCATTTTAATTTCACTCTCAGTTACTCAGTAAGTTCACTCCCAAGTGTGGCATCTCAGGGGAGCCTGGCCCATCAACCTGCAAATACCTTTCCAGAAAAGAAAAAAAAGAAAAAAAAGAAAAAAAAGAAAAAAAAGAAGGTAAAAATAGAAAAAAGCACTTCTTTTTAAAATCTGTGCCTGAATGATGCTATGGTCTAATTTTTCCCAAACTGTGTGTTGTCAGTTAATGAAAACTCTTCCACAGGGGCGTTAAACTCACTTGCTGGATCAGAAGTACGTGTTCTTGGAGAGTGCTGATGAGATCATGTCTTGATCTGCCAAAATGAGGCTGATTTGAATGTACTTTACTACAAAACAGTCATTACATTTTTCTTTAGGATTCAGATGAACATTTCTTTCATATTTCAGCTGTGATGAACTGGTTTTGCAAAGACCCCTCCAGGCATTTGCTTAGGAACTGGTGAAATTACCCTGCCTAATGGCCTCCAGAAGTTAAGTTACCCAAGCAGAAACTGTGTCATGGAGATCCCAGGAGCTGTGTGAAGCAAACAGCACGTTGGTTTCTGTGCCAGTCTAAAGGCAGCAGCTGAAGCATAAACTGGAAATGGAAAAGGAATTAATATGCTCACACTTTGTTTTGTTTTGGGCTCTCCTGTCCATTAATTTGTCACTGCTTCTCCTGGAAAATATGTGGATAGAAGAAGCATTATTTGTCCATTTGTTTCATCTGCTGTGCTAACACCTAGGGTCAGGAGGATTTGGACTGACATCACCAAGTCCCATGCTGAGTGACTAAGGGCAGTAAATGGGGACCAGGTTGCTCTGCAAATGTGGGAGACCCTCCTGCTGCCTCTCTGACTGCAGCACCCTGTAGCAGAAGAGCCTCAGACTTCTTGCTTGCTACAGGCAGGGGTGATTCAGCATTGCAACCAGGAAGGATGAAACCTGTTCTATGTCTTCTTCATGTGGAAAGTGGTGGGATTAAATCCACAGATGTTGACCGTGCAAAGCCTGTTAGCTGGACTGACAGTTTTTGGCTGGGGTTCTTGTCCTCCCATCCCATGTCAGGAGGAAAAACTCTCTGATGTATGTACTCAGGTTTCCTTTGTCAAGGTTGAATATACCTGCCATAAAGTGTATCAATAAAGACAGCTTGTATCAGCTTCAAAATAGCTATCAGAGCTCCAGATAGTATTTTCAACAATAACTGAATCAAATCAAACAAAAGATTTTACAACCAAATTCCCCTAAGAGCAGATTTATAGTTAGGAGCTCATGGAAATACTTACATGTTTTGGTTTGTCACTTGGACAGACATTGGGGAAGAGAAACACTGGTAACCACCATTTTATAATCAGCTAAAATGCAGCTACGGAGTAATCAACACTGTAAATTCCAATGTCCGGTGTCACCTTACCTTCATGGAGCTTCTTTCACTTCCTCCAAAACAGCAGCTCAGCTCTGCACTCAAGATAGAAACTCTTGGCTCTGCAGAAGATTTTTGGACCTGTTGAGAGCTCCCAGGAGGTTAACTGTGAGTTAAGGATGTTTTGAGTATCTTGTAATTTCACACCTAAAGACTTAGTGATTTAAGTTGTCTGCACTGGAGGATCTCGGGTCCTAGTGCTTAGGCACAGAGAGGAGCCTCTGGGAGCTTGCAGTGATTTGCTTCCTCCTCATGGTGATGTAGCTGTGGGCTCAGAGGGCGGAATCTCTCCCACGCAGGTTGGGGAGAGGCAGGTTGTGGGTGGAGGAAAGGGGGCAGTTTGAAGTGAGTGCTTTGTCTCTCCCTAATGGGATGTGCATACCATAATTTTCCTTGGTTGGGGGCTCTGTAAACACTCTGCTGGCAGAGGGAAGTTGATCGTGTGCTTCTGGAAATGAGCTGTGTAGTCTCACTGCTGAGGGCTTTTTTATTTTTCAAGCTATCAGTTACCTGGATAGATTTGGCAAGTCTACCACACATGTGAAAGGAGGGAACATGATAAAGCATCGTTACAATAAGGTCTGGATGACTGGGAACTCCATCACCAAATATATGTATATCATCCCTACATTTACTCAAATAACTCTGTTATTGCAGACCTCTGAGATTTACTTTCCTTATGTTCACAGTGACTAGCTATAAAAGGAGTCATCTTATTTTACTTGTCCTATCTTAAGCACAAATGAAGTGCTTCCCTTCTAAAAGCATTTTAAGATGAAAGAATTAACAAGCAGGAAAACAATTACCAGTTTGGAGCCTTGCAATGTTGTTTATGCTTCCCCCGGGACCCTTTCTCTCTCATCCCATTTCTCCTGCTTCCCCTTGTAGTTTATGGCCCTGAACTGGTAAGTCACACTCATGCCTGCACCTCAATCTGCTCATAAGTAGCGGTGTGATCCCATGGAATAAATGTGTGTAATGAGAGTGCCTTCAGTAGAGCACAGAACTGCTTCTCCCCCTGCCCCAATACATTGCCTCCAGCCTTGGGAGCACTCAGCTTGTAGGTTTATTATTTATCTTGGTGAGCTGTGTTCAAACTTGAGAGCCTGACTTCCTGCCTCTGAATTACTGCACCAAATCTGTGCATAGGACCTGAGTTTCAGCAATGTCTGACATGAATAGGTCTGCCTGCAGCTAAAAATAGAAAGTGCAGGGTAGGCTTCCTGGCAGAGCTGCAATACCTTCTAATATAAGGTGACTCAGCAGCAGTTCCCATGGCAAATCTTCCTCTGACACAGTGGGGAAAGCTGTAGCATGTGCTAAAGGCAATATTAGACAACAGAGATTCCTTGTGAGAACCAGCTTGTGAGGTGAAAAGGCCAATACTAAGTACCGAATTTTCCTTTGTCCCTAGTACAAGATGCAGTGCCCTGGAGAAATGACTCCTTAGCTGTGTATTCCTCCATGCCTCAGTTTTGCCCTGCAAAGGGGTCTGGGTGCTGTGATGGATGCATTTTAGCTGCACAGTTTTCTTGCTCTCTCTGCAACAGAGGAGGCTGCAGTGCCTGCGCAGACCTGCAGACCCCAGCCCACTCCCCAGTGTGCCTGTTCTGCTCCATGGCTTCCCCCTGTGCTTTCATTCCTCCTTCTCCTCCACACAAGTGTTTCTGCATTTCCTCACTCTCAAGCACTTTCTCAGCACTCCTGGCTATTCTGCCCCAGGTAGTGCTTTATGGCCTTGCTTGCAATGAAGTGTTTCCTTCCTCGCCAGGCCAGACACATCTGTTGTAACTCTGTAAATCTCCCACATCATGGGAAGTTTTTTCTCCATTCATTAGGGCTTACCTGCTGTGAAAATCTGCTCCCTGCCCCAACTTCCCCCGAATACTTGTGCCATCAGTCATGACAATAGTTCATCACAGCAGTGCATGGCTCATTGTCCCCCATGCTGGAGCATATGGTCTCCTGACTTAATGCTGCCCCATGCAAAGCCTTCTGCACGAGGACCAGCTGTGAAAGGTTTAGTGGATCTCCCTAGGGTCAGCCAAGCGTAATAACCATAAGGAAGAGCACTAGACAATAGTGTGGCAAGACAAGGCAGTAGGAGAGTAGGGATGGCTCTCAGGAGCTTTGCTGTAGCTCTCCTCGCCCAGGAGCAACACTGCTGAAATGCAGTTGCCTATGGGGTGAAGGGTAGCAGCAGGACAGCATGAAGATAGCGCTGAGGGAGAGAAGGCAAGGAGGAGATCCTGGCCAGGACTGCTGGGCTCAGCTGTGTGTCTGTACAAAATGAAAGTGCTGTGATCTTTTCATCCTAGACACTCTGTTCCTGCATGAACCGAGCAACCCCTTGGTGTTGGACCCAGTCCCTCTGGAGCTGAGGGAGCTGCCAGATGGAAGATTTCTTGGGGCTATTGCATAGACCACAGAGCAACCCACACAACTGGGAAATTCACCTGCAAGGGTGGTTAGCCTCTCTATCAGCACGAGAATAAATGTAAATGAGTGCCGTGGATGGAGAAAGGAGCAGACCCTGCTCCCCAGTTTGTGTAAATTTGGAGGGGACGGAAGGCAAGTGCATGCACCTGGTCGATTCATCCCAACTCTTCCCCAGGCGGGCTGCCAGAGCAGCGTGCAGACTGATGTCTCCCTGGGCACCCTCTTGGCATGCTGCTGAGGTCTCCTCAGCTTGATGGTGCTGCAAGAGGGCAGCACAAATCTGAGACTGCCATGATCTCTCTGAGCCTCATCCTGCCACCTTTGTGGGGAGGAGGCAGGAAAAGAGAAGGGTTAATCTTTACTTATAGGCAGATATAAACAATCCGGCTTTTGGGCAAATGGATTGTGTAGAACAGGCTGCCATCAATTTCTTATTCTGCCCTCTCCTGGCTCAAGTAAATTTTGACTAGCTGCAGCAAGGAAGTTGTCTCTGGGGCTTTTTATGTGGTGAAGTTGCTGGATCAGGGTTGACTGTAGCTCTTGCATCAACATGTCTGTGGTGTAAAAGTGAGTAGCTTCAGAGTGTTGTGAGTGCCAGGGACATGGGGGTGGGGAGAGGAAAGGTCTGTGAGGGAGGGGGTGCAGAGATTAGAGATTAGGGGTGGAGGTAAAGAGAGCCCTTTACTTGGGATGGGATCCTTCCACACCTTTGCTCTCCTGTTCCCCTGGTTTCTGTCCTTTCCCCAGAGAACTTCTGGAGAGACCCAGGACAGTTGCTTTCACAGTGCAAACAGGGACCTTGCTGGGTAAGCTCAAAATCTTCCTGCAGGAAGGCTATCACTTGGTGTTATGTTCTTAGTCCATCATTTGATGTTGTCTCTGCTGTATACAGATGAAAGGCAGGATGGAGATGTGATGTGGCTGTCCATGAGCACTCAGATCCATCCCCAGGGCAGCTGCACTCCTCAGAGCCCCTGCTGTGGGGGGTGTCTAGTGGGTAAGAGCAGAGTCCAGCCCTGGCACTGTCCATAGAGCATATTTTGATACTGTTAGAGATCAGGCATGCTATTGAATGAATCTTCCTTGATTTGCTGTGATAATGGCTTTAGGACTGCAGTGTGCTGGATGTACTCCTCCTATTTGAACTAACTGAACTTTGGTCAACGCAGATGCTCAGCAAGTAGACCTAGCTGAAGTAAATCCTATTGTGCCATGCTATTGGTGAGAACTCGGCACCAAACCACCCTGTAAAAACAGCTTGGCTGAAGACTGTGCTGATAAGTGGCCAAAACTGCATTAACACAGGAGAAAATCTGATGACAAATCATCCACTTCACCCTATAAATAGCTGCAGCCATCATGGCTTGTTGAGCTCTTCCTCCATGGCAGCTGCCTGCGCAGCAGTGGTCTCCGCTGGAGTAGGAGTGCCTTGCAGGGTTGTCCCTTGAGGCTAAGAGATACCTTATCAGACACCAGGCGCCAATGGCTTGGTAAGTGACATTTTTTTCATGCATGTAACATTTTACGATACTTATAGTATACGTAACTCAAAGCAATAAATTTTTTATTCCATGATAATTTTAATTGTAGTACATAGTCGAGTATTGACAACCAGTCCATCTGCACTTACTGAGTATTTTACATACCTAAATTTACTGATTAGAATTCAATCAACTAACTGCAAGCTCAGATCTGTTTTAGTGATCTCTGACTGGAATTCATTAAGTCTTCTGGCATTCATGACTTGAAGGTGCATTGTAGGGTTTTAAGCCATCTTTTCCCCTGTTGGGATCCTGCAGATTCTGTTAGTTCAGCACACAGGAAGCTTTCCAGCTTGCTGTGAGTGGGTTGGGATAGATTCGTGTTCTAGGCTTAGTGTTAGCTACCTAGTCCCATCCCAGTTGAGAGGGGATGCCAAGTTTTCCAATACTACACCAGTGCAGGAGCTGGTGTAACACTGATTCTACCTGGTGTCTTCAAGGGCTGGAATAATAATAGGAGGGATGGGCTGTGAGATGGAGAACCACTTACAGATGTAAGGTGATGAAGGTAGAGATGCTGTTGTTGCTGTGACTTGCAGCTGAGTTAGGATATGTACGTGGTGGCGGTGCAGAGCACAAAAAACAGCCCAAACCACCTGGGTGTCACATCCCTACCCAGAGGTGGCCTAGGCAGACTGGGCCTGATATGCAGATCAGTGGTGCTTTAGTACTGATGCATCTATAATGTGGCCGTATCCAAAATAATTAGAGAAGAACAAATCTGATCCCATTAAAATGAACAGACTTTGAGTCCCTCAATTCTTTTCATGGCTTTGAAGACTTCTTCCTGTATGGTGAGTTCAAAGTGCTGCTATGCTGGGACTTAAAAGTGTCATCTAAGGGATGGTCATCAAATATCTAGGGAGGAAACCAGACTTTAAATAGCTGCAAAGATAACCAAGGGCTGGGAGCCCTGTTACCTGAATGTATAGATCTGCACTGAATTAAATAGAGGCCTGCAGAGAGGTAATCATACTAACAGAATACTTGGCCCACTGCATCATTTCTTCCAGAGTGGAGAAAAATAGCTGAACAAATGGATTTATGCAGGTGATCTGCAGTTCAGGGACTTTCATTCTTGTGATTTTTGTTTTACTTTTTACTGCTGAGCTCTGAAGGGATTTGGACACCTGACTCTTTCCAGCCTGTTGGCCTTGGCAAGCAGGCTTTACCTTCTCTGCACTGAGTAAGATAACTTTGCAAGCATAAGTGTTTCAGACAGTTTGGATGTAGAGCTGATTTATTACTCAATAGAGACACTGAGGAACTGAAAATTGGATGAGATTTGTACTCAGGGCCAGTGCTGGCTTGCTGGGATAAACTCTGTTCAAGGTGTCACCTATGACTGCAGCCTTCCCTTCACTTCCAGAACAATAATATCAAAGGGTTTTACAGTGACTTCACCCTCCCCATGGTGGGTGCAGCCAACAGAGGAATCCCCACTGCTGCCCCCTTCATTTACTTCTCCCTGCCCACACCAGATTAGCCAGCACAGATATAATCTCTTTATCCCTACTGAACAACTGAGAAATCCCACACTTTTTTTTCTGGGAAAAAAGGGTTCTTTGTTAATTCACAAAACTGGGTGTAATGGTTTGAAAAGCAAAACAACGAGGGACTCGAGTCAGAAATACAAAACAAGAGAAAATTCAATGGTAC